>PVJI01003071.1:0-131569 GCA_004026765.1 Micronycteris hirsuta
TTTTTAGCTCATGGATTTTAACTACCTTGAGCAAAAGTACTTTGACAGCTCTTGTCCAGGGATACCCCCAGAAAGCAAACTTTAAGCTATACATTTTACCGTCCTTGCTTTGCAACAAATCTCCTTATCCCACCTGGATTCCTCACCTGGGAAATGGAGACACTTTTCTCTTGCACCAAACTGACAATTTTGAAATAAAAAATTACAGAACATCACCTTTAAAGTGTCCCCAAAAATGTCCTAAGTAGATGTGTTAACGTGTTTTTTTACCAAGACCAATAAATCCAACTAATGTTTGTTGTTATTGTTTTGTTTCACTGTTCACATTACCCTAAATTTGGTAGAGATTTGGGAACATGTCAACATGCTAGATAAATACCATGAGACAGGACTGCACTATTTGGTAAGACTTGGTTACAAAACTAAGCAAAGAAAAGCCAAATGAAGGTGCTCAGTGCAGCTCAGCCCTCACATAGAGAAAAAAGCTGTACCCATATCTAATTAGTGTTAAAATAATGTTTCCCTTTGAAAGTTTTAATTAAATCAGCTCTGCTTTATTACATAAACATTCTTGATGTAGAGCCCACTGTAGAGCTCAAAGAGTCTGATGAGTTACACGGTGCAAAGTGTCCTCTACGGGGCAGAGCCTGACAAGGCGTGGCTGCCGTCAGCAGATGTCTGGACCATGGGTGGAGCCAGGATGCTTGCTCCAAATAGCAAGCCTTCCCTTCAACCTTTGAGGCTTCTACCAAACCTCCCATGGAGCTTTCAATTTTACAGCATCACAAGGACACAAAGAAATTTCTTACAATTTGCCACTCGGTTCAGAGAAGAATTCTATTTAAACTCGTCTAACCTCTCCTAACGTGTTAGTCATTGTTGCCAGCCCATGTGCGTCCCCTGGCAATGAACTACTTGTTCTGGGAGGAGGAGGGGTGTCCTTCAGTTTGATAAAGCAAGACCAGATTTACTGGCACACTTACAGGATACTTGTCTCAAGACTGCAGCAAATTTAATTAACCTTATTACAAATATGGTTTTCTTGATGATTGCATCACAATTTGGTCTTACTTTGCCTACTGCTATTTCCAAGTAATATATGCTTTCTAAAATAAGTTTCTAGAAATCTCAGGCTATTGGAATAACTACACTTACCCTTGTCATGACCAGGATATCTATGATTGTTTTCTCACGCATATGTAAGTTAACATCATCTTTTTCCCTCATCCTTGTGACCTTACCTTTCCCCCCCATACCTCACTGAAATAATGGCAAGAAGTGACTTTACAATAAAACTAAAGTGATTCTAAGACATTAAACATAAACGTTCTGGTGTGGAAATCAGTGCAAGACTAATTGCTGCCCAAAATTCTTATCGGAGAGATTATCCTGGTCTATGAAAGTGCAAGGGATTGTATTGCTTTCAAAGCACCAATTAGGTCCTTAACAAATAAAACATTGTCATTTGCGCGCACGCGCGCACACACACACACACCCCTAAATGTGTATTTATCTCCAAAGTACTTTTGTCTCTAGCCCCTGACACCTTCAGTCACTTGAAGTAAATTAGGAGACTGGGAAGAAACATTCAGCCTATCCACCAATCCTCAGCACATGCCCAGAACGCCCCACCTCCAATTTAATGTGCTTTCCTTTAGGCAAGGAACTCATTAGAGTCTTCTTCTAGATTTCCCAAGTAAACCAGGAGAAAGGTAGTACCTTCCACCCCATGCAAGAGTTACTGATCTCAAAAGAAACAGGTGTCTTTTTGCCTCTACCTGAGGCTGGCCTGTGGAAACATCTCTGAAGTGTAGGCCCCTTAGGGCTATTCAGACTTAGGTGGCTAGACTTTTGATGGTTGTGAGAAGCCCACGCCTAATCATCCCTGTCTGGGGCCTATTACTGACAAATGAAGTTGCATTCCAAATAGATGGCTGTCTCGGGCAAGAGAGGAGGACAGAGGAGGGCACTGCAGAGGCTCACTAAACAGCAAAGACTTGAAGTGTCGATGCCCCTCGGGGACTTGCACAGCTGCTGCAGAGAGGTCTGGTCACAAAATGTCTGGCTGACACCCCCTTTGGAAGGGCAAAAGAGAACATTTTGTAAAACTTAGATGTCCAACTATCAGAGAATCGTTAACTTAACAACATATTCAATGGGACGCTTGGGAGGCATTAGAAAAAATTTATGAAGAGATTATAACAACAGAAAAATGATTATGCTTTCATGTTCATTGAAAAAAAGATACAGAATTGTACACACAAAGAATAAAATATTTGGATGGGAAAGAAAGAGCAATTCAAGCGGTTATGTATTATGATGGTGAAGTAAAATGCATTTTTATGTATCTTCTTTTTTTGGCCCTGATTTTTCATACTAACATAATAATATAATTAAAATTAGTATATTGCATTATTATAAGTAACAATGTGTCATTTTATATCAAAGGTGAATATAAATTTTATTTTGAAAATAGAACAATCTGTAAAACTATCAAAAGTTGATTGTAGAAGTAAGTCCTATGCCTTACAAACAGGAGAAAATTTATATTATTGAATAAGCAGTTTGAGAATATTTTCTATTTTTCTTTTTAAGATTTTATTTATTTATTTTTAGAGAGAGGGGAAGGGTCGGGGGAAAGAGAGGGAGAAAAACAGCAATGTGTGGTTGCCTCTCACTCACCGCATACTGGGGACCTGTCCCGCAACCCAGGCATGTGCCCTGACTGGGAATCGAACCGGCAACCCTTTGCTTTGCAGTCCGGCGCTCAAACCAGTGAGCCATACCAGCCAGGGCTCTATCTTTTTTTTTTTTTTTTTCTCTCTGTTCACCACTAAGAAATTGAAAATAAATGAGTGTATCCTCCTTGAGAACAGGTATTACTGTGCTCTCGACCCTGTTCAAATGGGCCTCCTCACACTGCAGTCCTTCTATAAATATCTGAAGAATAAATATAATGAGCAGTCCAGATACACATTCTTTCCAGGAATTTCTTACAGACACATTAGATATAGGCAAACCCTACATAAATAAGATAGGAGAATTTAGTCAGCTATACCCACTGGTGCTGGATGAATAGAAAAAATTCTACTTATACTGTCTAAGATAAATGAGAAATGTTTCCATTAGATTTTTTTACTTATCATTTGTTTGTTAAAGTATTTTAATTATCTTGAAAGAGCTTCCAAATTTATTTATTAGCCAACTCTCTTCTTTTTGGACATTGCTTCCCTGATGTACTATCATGACATGAAATTATTTTGAAAACAACTCTCTGCAAGCTGCAGACATGAAAATTTTTTTGGCTTCAGAGGTGCCAAAAAGCGAGATGAGTCCTCGAGGCCCATATTCTGCTAATATGGTGGCCCCCACGCTGTAAAATGTCTTTCCTTGCGCCTTCCATGTTAGTATTCCTTCACTTAAACTTCCTGAAATGTTACAAGCAAGGTGCTCACTTAGGTCAACAAATAGCTATTGAAAACAAAATATAAAGTTATGAATGAATTTGAACCCACCTCTTCTCAATGCTTAGCTGAGCTGTGCTAAGAAAATGAGAATTTCGTTTAGAAAAAAAAATTAGGTGGTGAAGCATGAGAAAGGAGGGCGGGCCTGGATATGGGCACCTGGATGGCAGGTATACGGTATCAGGTACTTGAAAATATTTGGAAAGAACCACAGCAAGAGGTGAAAGTAAATGCAGAAAGAGTGGGGGGAAACACAGCAAGGACAATGGCTTCTATTTTGAAATTCTATTTATGAAGTTCAGCTTACTACAGGTACTCACACCAGATCCCCTCTTTTATGATTCTGAGAACCCAACTCCAGCATCCACAGGTGCTTTTTCTCCTGCTGGGAACCTGCAAGTTTTTTCTGAAGACCTGCCCTTAGACTACGGTGGCATCTTGCACAGAAGGAGCAGGGAGCTGGAAGTGCCTGGAAGCGTGTACCTTATCCCCCTCTACCCTGCTCTGTAGGTTTGACCGCCTGGTCCCTGTGGAAGTCCAACTCATTTGCTTTTAGGAGATAACTCTACGGTGTACTTTACATTCCAAGGACCCTGACAAGGCAAAAGCCAGGACTTCTCCTGAAGTCACACCAGACTTGGCTTTCAGCCCTCCCTGTCCTGCAAGCCCCACTCCCTTACTGATTTCTCCTGGGAGCACCCCTTATTAAGTAACATGCACATGAATCCTTGTCTCTGGTTCTGCCTCTGAAGAACTATAATATACCACAAAGATCACGTGGTATATACCACAGTACACGAGTCCACTTTTCCTTCTTCTTCCTCCTCGTCTTCCTCTTCTACCCTCCTGCATCCGTTCCTCCCTGACACCAGTGCCCAGAACTTGTACCTGGCAATTATTCCTAATGTTTGTCTTTTATATACACAAAACCAGCTGGATCCAGTGTAATTCTAGCAGAATTTAGCACTTAATAAAATATGCAATTAATTTATGCATTCATAATGAGTTCAATAACTAAATTCTCAAAACCACATAAGTTGTCCCTAACAAAGAAAATAAAGGATTATGAAGATATTATAATATTTCCTCCATGCACTTAAAAATCTATCCAGGGACTAGTTAATTAAGAAGGTGAAAATGGTGGGAAAATGTGTTTTTGTAAATAATAGTGTTTGATTACATGAAATCAGAGGGGGGCATGGTATGAAACAATATCCAGGTTCTCTGCAGTGTTCCAAGTTCTAAGACATACTCTATTTTATGCTTTTCCATGATGATTATAACATTTTTCTAACATTCAGTACTTCTCTTTGATTAATCTAGTGACGCTTCATTTTCCTTCTCATTTCCATTTTTTTCATCTTCAGTGTTCTCTTTCCGTTTTTATTGTAGTGGAGTTTCATTTCAGCTTCACAATCTATTTGATCTCTACTTTTGTTTCATTAGCATTTCTATGGAATTTTAGGATTTTTATGCATAGTTAAACTCTTTTAAACTTCTTAAAATGTGTAAATATTTGATTAAGTAAATATAAATCCAGAATATTAAAAAATTCTTCATTCAACTAAATCAATACTTAGAATTGTATGCAATTATTATAACACATTTAACTATGCCACTAAGTTCAAAACAGGTGAAATATATTGAACATTACATGCTGTAGAAATTATAAGCTTAATTAAACAATAATTAAATGTACAGAAGCAAACGCGACTCTTACAGTCACAACTTTCATCTTTCAATGTCAACAGGTATAACTTAGCAGACATTTTTTTTTTCATTTAATCTCTAAATGCTTACTTTTCCACTGGTTGATTAATTTAAAAGGTCTAGGGTAACTTTACTAAATGCTTTAAATAGACATCAAGACAGGATTTGGTTGGGTAGATTGCAGGTCCAGTTTGCAACAGTAATCCTATGGGCAAACATTCTCTGATCTTCAACAATTGATTTGCAAATGAATTCTTTCCTGTCAGCTGACCTGTCCTAATACAAACCTAATAAACACTGTTTTTCTTCTATTTTGTAGATGAATAAATTAGTCAACTAGTCATTCCCTTGAACCCATGTGTCACATTAAGTAAAGTACCAATGTTCACTGCACTAAAAAAAACATGTAACACAGGAGCAATAAATAAAGAGAGTAATAATATGGCAATATACATGGGCTCCAGCATCCATCAATAGATTTCTCCTCTTCTTCTTTCGTATTTCATCTGTTTGTGTTCTATTTAATAATCCTGAATGTTCCAAAACAAAATGATATATGTAATTTTTTTAGTGTTTACTAATTCAGACCACCTTACTTATTGTATTTTACTTTTGTTCCTTAAAAATGGGAGTTTTTAAGACTCAGGTTAAAGGGGAGCTAGTTATTAAAGCAAAGGCAGTTGTATCAAGGTCAGTTTTTCAAAAGAAAAATCCAACACATTTTAAAAACCCAAACCTTTCAAATGATTTTACTGAGTTAATTAGCATGTAGGTCACAATAACACTCCCATAAAAGGGGGCAAAGCGACAGCATATGTCGTTGCTTTATACCACCACAGCTAACACAATAAAAATGTTTATTTAAGGAAACAAAAATCCTTGATCCTCTTAGAATTGACACACCATTAGCACCACATTTTAAAATTTCAGAATTTCTTTCTATCCAGGGAAATATTTTATAGAATAAATCAAGCTGAATGATCATTGCCCAGGAAGACAAAGGAATAATTCACGTTTACCCAGAATAAATATGTATTTGAAAAAGGTCTGATTTCACAGAATTGCATTAACATATGTTTCTAACTTCCTTAATGGGTAAAATCACATTAATCTTTATATTATTAAATGTAGCTTTGAGGTGTGGACAATAATTTAGTGAGACTTTTAAAAACATACTTTAAACAAAAATGAGTTTTTTAACTTCAAAGCAGTTTTCTTGGAAACAAACAAATAAAAATGAAACAACTTTGTCTAGTAATTCCATTGCTCTGTTGGTTTTGAACTGTCTTTCAGGAGCTGCAATATATTCTTTGGGAGACATCTCAATAACCAAACTCCTCTGATGACATATATGGTTTTTGAGACTCAGAAGTCATGTTAAGCTTGTTTTTGTTAACTGAATTGGGTGAGTACACTTAGGTAATACATTTGGTTAAATCCTTGAGATGTTCCTATAAAATAATGAAGTATTGAGGCCGGTTTTTTACATAACTTCAAAATTATGCTGAAATTAAATATAAAATAAGATGCTCAAAATACTTTGAACAGTAGTCTTCAGAGACCAAAGTAATAACCTTGAAAAATAACATTCATTTGAAGGGATATGTATTTAGATACGAAATTATTCTTAAATATAACATGTAGATAGAGATTTGTAAACTATTGTTAACATTTATTATATCTGATCCCCTAACTTCTGGACCCTTATTTCATTCATTCATTTAACCATTCACTCAACCATTCATTTAGCCATTCATTCATTCATTTATTAATCAATCATTTAATAAAATATTACAATGTACCAAGCTAAATCCAAATGCATGAAAGAAGTAAGATGTAAGTGCCTGCTTCTCTTTTGTGTCCTTAGAAATTCCCCAAAAATGTTGTAAATTAAATGATGCCCTCCTAAATAAAAAAAATTGCTTAAAATACTTTGAATCTTAAGGGAAACATTTATTTTGTAACGAAAGTCTATTTTAAGAGACAATACTCAATACTGACATTGAGATTCTCGTGTTTTCCCTATTCCTGTTAACAACTAGAGTAACCTGTCACTTGGTTTTAAAACTCAATAAATTTTCCTGGGTGAATGCACTATACATCAACCAGGCATAGAAATTACTTAATTGCCCACCTCATTAGCTGAACTCTTAACCATATATTATTCTTATTCTCTAACCCTAATTTTAGAAGAGAGCATATGATAATAAAACAAATTCATGTTACCAGTTTATTTTAAGGAACAGATTCCAGGGAATATCCTGGGATCAGTATCATTCAAACTAACACTCTACTCATTCAACACTCACATCTGAGTAATTGACAAGGTGAATAATTATTCAGAAACATGATGCTGACAGACTGCAACGATCTGTAATCCTTATGGATATAATACTATTCAGGATACTATTACACTTGGATAAAAAATATATCCTCTCCAATGTTTCAACAACAAATAATATGCAAATTAAATATTTTATATTTAATTAATTGTATACATTTTAATAATTTTATTTGATAAAATATTTTAAACAGGCTATACTTTTAGGCAAAGCTTTTATCTCTGGGTATCTAACAACCAATATTTTTTAATAATCACAGTTTTAATATAAATAACCATTAACATTTATAAAGGTATAAGCAAAAATCTACTGATAATTGTCATAAACATTGATCCCTCAGTCAAGAGACAAAAATTAAACACCTCGCCTTCAGCTTTACGTGACGCTGTTTCCTCTAATATAAAGATGGTGAAATGATAAAAATGTCAAAATTGATTCAGTCCAGAAAGTGGTCGGTAAGTTACAGTGATGAAAAATGAGCATGGAAGAAATGACTTGCACTTAGACATATTAAATTTCATAACATTCCTGGAGCTTTAATGACCATGATATCCTGAGAAAGAAAAATATAAGGGAGCGAGCATCACCATAAGTCACCGCATGTCTTGAACTCTGATCGCGATACATATGGTAAAGGAGAAGAATGGCAGCTGACGAGGAAGATGGGAGGCGCGGCAGCTTTCTGAGCTGCTACAGCATTTGCATTGCATCCTATAAACAGTGTTCAACTGTTGAATGTTTATAATCATAAAATAATATGGTCAAATGCCTATATTAGAAAAATCATTTCATTGGCAGTGTGGAAGTTTGATGCAAGAGGGGAAAATAGGTGAAAAATGATTAGCTAAAGAGTATAAGATGAAAAACTGAAGACAACATGAACTGAAATCAGGGTTCCATTGAGAGGGGAAGAAGGGATAGACACAAGAGACATTTAGATGAATGCATTCAGGTCAAACTTCACTAAAGTGTTTCCTTCTCTATATTTTCATGGCCTAGACTGAATTGAGAAGAGTAACATCAGTGAGAAGAGTAGCTTAATATACAAAATTCTAGACAATGAAGACATGATGTGTTTTAAAGGAAAGCCATAAAAATTCATTATAAAACCCAGACACAAAACAATAACAACACACACACACACACACACACACAAGCATACAGACCTCTGACCAACAGAGCTTTAAAGTTAGCATTTCCATGACTCTCCTTCATGATCACAAGGGCCTTGTTGCACTAAGTCCCACACCCCCACTTTGCAGTGGAGTGCACTGAAACACAAGGATGGCTGTACTCCTACAAGGTCATGCAGTTGTGAATCTTCGGTGGGCTTACCTCCAAACCTTCTCACTTTGCGATGTTGTTACCCTAACACCAAGTTATATTTCTGCCTGAAAGTGGTGTACTTCTAGACAACCTCCAAAGGACCTTTTTCTAGAAAGTCTTAAATCCTACACATCTACCACTTATTCCACTTAACCATTTAATCTTGGCTAAGCAAGTTACTTCTCACGGAGCCTCAGCTGTTGTGATGGTAAAATAAAATAACGTACATAAAGTGCCTTCAGCATCATCCAGCACGCTTTGAATCCCATGTATTTTTCAAATATTTGAGGATAGCTATTATATCAAGTAGAAATGGGTCCCATTTTACATGTCAGGTTTAAAGTATGCAGAGGTAAACTCTGAATATAGCCATAAAATTTATTTTGTAGAGCAGAGAGCATAAATATTAGAGGGTCAGTGCCAAGGCCTGTATGTACACTATTAACGCACATTAGCTAAGAAGACCACATAACAATAGTGGGATACAAACCAATTAAGAGTAGCAATATAAAATGTGAGGAGATGAGAGTTTTAAGTAATTGCATATACCCAAATAGTATCAAATATTGCAAACAGAAAAGGGGAGTGGTTGCTAATAACATTTCATTGAATTTGACAATTTAAAAATTCATCGTTCACAATAATAAAATGGTCATCCATGAACTTTGCAAAATAATTAAATACAGTCCAGGGAAAAGAGAAAGTCGCACTTTGTCTGCAGAATGTCAATTGGAGCAGTGCAGTGTTAAGTAACGGGAGTCCCCATATGTGTGTACACTATTTCCCAACAATTCTAAATTCAAGAACTTTTCCCATTTAAAAAAAAATCAGAATTACATCAACAAACTAGGAACAAAAACGTGGTTTTGAAGAAAAATTGTGGTTTACATAAAAATTTCATACAACTCATTGGTGAGAAAACTGCTGGGCTCTGCTTAAAGACACTTTATGCTTTTAACAATATTGGCAGTAAAAAGAAAGAAAAGGAGAAGTAGAAGAACAACACAAAAAATACTGAACCTAGGGCTCATCACTGCAATTTTTGGACAATAATTAAATTAATAAAAATCCTACTAGGGTTCAGAAGCTTTTGAAACATTTTCCCTTTTATTGTATACTTTTATTGAAAAAAATAGTGCTTTAGACCAGACCATCCTTAGCACACAGACCAGGTAATCCATAATCTCTAGGTATCCCAGAGATACACAAAAGTTGAGGATACTTCTAGATTAACAAGCTAGTGCCTATAATTTAAACACATTCATTTAGATTTAGCTAAAAGCATCTTCAAAATTGCACATACACTAAATAAGTTTGATATAATATGAAGACAGACAAAGTTCAATTGTTGAGGACTTTTACCAAAATTATTGACACCAGATGTCCCCCATATATATATATCCATTAATCCAAATGCCATATATCACATAATACCACAAAGTAGAGTTTTAAAATAGCCATATGTCACATAATACCACAAAGTAGAGTTTTAAAATAGCAAAAACAAAAGTAGGAATGAAGAATGCATTCGCCAGTTTTCTCAGAGAAACTTTGAATCACCATACCCAGCGTTTCGGAACAGAGAAAAACTATGAGCTTAAAATACTGTCAAGACAAGACACAACATGGGCAAGTTATTCCCTATCGTCTTGGAAAATGAACTATCTGTTTAACTAGGTTTATGTAAAGAACATATCTTGTTTGGGAAAGGAATCCTTTCCTTACTCTCTTTTTCTCTCAGGGTTGTGGGTTACCTAGTTTGTCCTGTGGAATCTTTAAAAGCAAAGGTACTTGAAGACACATTTTCAACAGGTCTCTTTTAGCCTACAAGAGATAAGGAGTCACTGGCTGTTGGCTCATTCACCTCCGACAGAGAGGGGTGACCCAGATGATGGGCGCCGATGCCCTCAGCCTTTTTCACTTTAGTAGGATTTGCCTGGCCTTTTTTTGGTTTGTTTCCAATGTAGGTAAATGAGCTCTGCAAATATTAACCTGTGGCAGGCATGCTGTGAGCCTCTTTCTAATGAGGCCCCAAGGATGTAAGCTGGAGGAGCTATTTCAGCTGGTCTGAAGGTGATACCTAACAGTCAGACTTTTAATTTCACTTAAGTGCAAAGCAGAGAAGGGTAGCCCAGGAAAGCTTTTCAGATATGAAAAAATAAGCTCAAATCGTAGTATAATCTAGTTAGCAATACAATAGGGCTTTCAGAAATGACCTAAAGCAAATAATTTTTTTTAAAAATCCCAAACTAGTCACATAGCATTAAGAAGGTCTGTTATTTGAAAGTGCTCCTTTGCAGAAATATCTGCATTTATTTTAATAAAGAGTAGACTCCTGGTCCAGCTCAGGGAGGTAGTCATATGACAATGATCTTGGTGGCAGAGCTATTTGCAGAAACACATTAAAGAAGAGGAGATCAAACTTCAGCAATGTTCTTTTTTGTCCGGTGACCATCACACTTCTGCATCTGGGCCTTCTCTTAAATTAATTCCCTTTTTCTGTGTTTATGCTGGGCTTTATTGTACAGTCTATGCTTCGGAGATTCCTGCCGATGATATCTGGTTAGAGTTATGAGCAACCAGAATGCAAGGATTCTGTCAGTATAAACAGCTCAAACAGTGTCTTCAAAACAGCAGCACAGGTCTTCAAAATGTTTTTTTGATAATGATGATGAATCTCTTCGGAAAAGTTAGTGACAGTCAAAGAAAAGGTGGAAGTAATTATCTTTAACTTTTGTCCAGAAAAATGCTTTCTTCTATAATTCACCCTGATTTTTAAAATGGATGCGTATCTATCTATCTGTCTATCCGCCTATCTCTTATCATGCATCCACATCCCCTCCTGCCCCAATGCTGGGCTCTTCCTGCAGGCAGGGAAAAGCATCAGAAACCCTGGGTCTGCAAAAGGTGAAACAATAAAAACGGCAGACATGATTCAAAGTATTCATTGAGATAAAATTGTTTCAGTACAAGAGAAATAATGTGGTAGAAATTAAATTGTATAGTATATGTTATAGACTATTTGAGTGGTTTATTACGAAAATAAACCTGTATCTTTGCCCATGGAGCAACAAATCCTTCCTCTACGTAAGGTCTCAGAGAATAATCTCTAGTGAGGAAATCTTCCACAAGTTTGTACCTTTCACTCTATTTTCTTTCACGAGTCCCTGGGCACGCAATAATATCACATTGCATGACACAGAACGCACTAGCGGTTATGAGATAGTCATAATCCCCATCGGCAGCAATGGTATAAGACACTTTATTGTTTGAGCATACACCCTTCAGAGTGGATAAACTTAAAACTTTCTTAAATTACTGTCAAACCTAAACATTACAATAATATATGCTTTCCTTTTTAATTAAAAAAGCTCCAAGATACATATATATTTTCATTTAATTTCTCACTCTTGAGCATATAATATTCGCTTTTGAAACCAAAATGATTGTTTAACTTATTTACCAAGAAAAAATAATAATGCTGTCTAGTATTTAAGTACATGCCCTATGAAACTCTGTTAAAAGGTAAATTGTAAATTAAATTCACCTCTCCTAGTTGTTAATTATTCCAGGTATTTGTGAATAGAAACAAGTAGTTAATTTATACTGAATTACTATCAACATGCTGACTTGTAGGCCATTCTTTCTTTCATGTGTCTCTAAGTATATAAGAAAGAAATTGAAAATTGAGGAAATAAATGGAGAACATTTAAAGGTTACTTTTCACTTGTGTTACCAGAATACTTCCTACCTCAAAATATTACTGCTTCATTTCCCTACTTTTCTGCTTTAAGATGGTAGAAGTCATTAGCAAAAGACAGTTAATATGCCATTTTGTCCAACTGCCTTCAAAAACAGAATTATTTTCTGTGATGTAATTTTAGTGTTAATATTGAAAGGCACCGATGGCAATTTGTTCTAATTATTTTACAAGTATAAAGGTATTTTTGAAAGTCATATATATTTAAATCCAGAGTATAACTAAGCAGTAGAAAATTAAGTGTTTTTAACAGACCACCTTTTAGTCTAGAGGAAACTAAATACAGTATTTCCAGATATTTTGCAAATACCATTTTCTTTCATCATTTATTTACAAGGACATAAGTATAACAACGTTCACACTTTCTAATGATATTTTAAAGACCTTTCGAGTATACTCAGTTAACATTTACATTGTTTCTGTGAGACAAAATACTATGTTTTATAAAATGTTATGTTATCACATGTTCTCAGACTTCACCTTTTTCCTCAATATAGCAAACATGTGTCCAGTGCCTACTATCCATAAAATGTGAAATTATAGATTATGAAGGTCACAAAATAAACATAGTTTCTGTCTTCAAACAGCTTAAAACAGAAAGGATAACTTATTTGAATTTTAAAATCCCACAAATATTTCATAAGTTATAAAAACTACTTTTCTCTGAAATTATCATCCAATCATATACTAGTCTAGACTATTTAGCTTTGTTAAAGCAATGGACTCTTACATTATTCTTAGAAATTCAGTGCACTCATTTGCACTGCTTTTGTTCTAATGGACCAAAGTAGCTGTCAGCAGAAATGCGTATGTCACTTCTTTTACATAGTTTTTGAGCTATGAAGAAATACAAGGTATTTCTTACTAACAAAGGAAACAGAGCACACCAGGACACCAGGGTTGGGAAGGGCATTCCAGGCGGATGGAAACACACAGGAAAAGATGCGTAGGTTGATAGGACTGAATTCTGGGAGAAGGCAGGATGAGGAAGAGAAAAAAGAGAAGGGAGGGGTGCTTAGGGAGAAGAGTTAAAGGCGCAAGCAGTGTTTAAGGAAGACTTTGAAGCCAGGCTAAGAAGTTTAGAATCAATGTACAAGTTAAAGAAAGCCATCACAGGGTTTTATGGAAAGCAGAGATATCTTCCTTGGAGTTTGGAAAGATCTGACAAACATGCAGAGGATGTTTTTAGAAAACAGCAAGACTAGAGGCAGAAAGATGCTTAAGGAGATACTATGATCATCCAGGAAGAAACACTAGAGTAAATGGACTGAAGTAGTAGGGAAAGAGGTAAAGAAGACAGGCTGGCCTGAACAGAAAATTAGGAGGAAGAAATGATACGACTCGGGGAAGGGTGGTGAGTTGGCAATGTCAGCCAGGTTTTAGGTTGGGTATCGTTTGTAATTAAGAGGAAAATACAAAAAGAGGAGGCATTGTTATGTCTTTGTGGAAGAAGAAAAGGCGGTGTGTAATATTGAACTGTTTGGGACTTCTCACATTTGAGTCATCCATCCATGAGATGCCAAGTGAAGACGCCCGGCAGGCCCACCGATACACAGGCCTACTGTTCAAGGCAGAAGCGGGAAGCAGAAATGCTAATGCCCATGTCATTAGCATGCAGGTTGATAGATGAAATCTTGAATATGAATGGAATTTGCAGTTAGTATAGAGCAACAAAAGGAACAGTAAACAACAGAGCATTAATGCAACTGCGCTCTCCTAATTTCTTAAGCTTCACACTAATGATCAGATTACCTAAATTTTGATGAGCAGTAACTCAGTTAGCTCACTATACGTGTGTCACCATTACCTTTATTAACTCTTCTTTCTCATTATTACTTGTCAATGATTTAAAACATTCAATCGTATCTTTGCTCCTGAAATTTTTTTATTTTCACCTGAAACTATGCTTTAATACTTGTCCATACTGTTATACATAGAGCTAGTTCCTTCATTTTCACTAACATGTATTGTCTGCATGAACTTTGCTTATCCATTCCATCTTTGGTAAACACCAGGTGATTTCTACTTTTTTGACCCCAAAAAACAGCATCGCAATCAATGTCCTTTAACTCAGATAAGCAGCGAGTTTTATGAAGAGATATTTAGTTGGAACTGGAATGTGCTTACACCCCTTTTTTCCCCGTAAGAAGAAAACTAAAATTTATTGATATACATCATTTAAATATGACTATAGCTCAATACTATCATCCCTCAGGTTTTCTCCTAAAACACAATTGAATAGGTGCCCATCCTTATAATTTCAGGAGATGGAAAGTAAGGAAGAGGGTTAGTGAGTACAAATGAGGAATATATGTTCCTGAAGAAAATAATATATATATGTTTAAGCTATAAAATGTTATTTGGTTGCTAGCTATTATTAACATTCGTTTCTCTTTTCAAAGCTAGCTTTGTTTTATTCAGTTCTCTGTATAATAATATAAAATAGACAAAAAAATAACTATTATTTCCTAATGATGTCCTATATCTAGCTGTAGAAAATAGCCATAGTAGCATGATTTAAAAAAAATAAATCATGGTGAAATAAATTTGGGATCCTGTGCATGTGTTTATTTCTTGTAATACTGAAATGTATATTAAATCTTTTAAAAGCTCTAAAGATTGTTATTTAAGTTTGTTTAACTCAGTGTCCGGCAAATGTATTTCACTTAGGAACCTGAAGAGGTTCACATCTATTAACAATTTATAAAACTAGTGGCCCGTGGAGCAGGTCAGAAGAGATAAGCTTAACTCAGTGCTCACTGGTGAGCTGATAAAGCCAGAAACAGCACTGGGATTTCTGCAGGCCCTCTGAACTTGCCCCTTGTAATAGGATGTTGACTTTCCCTCCCACAATTTCCCTGACCCTTCACCACTCTGGGACTTCTAGTCAAAAACTTACTGCAAAGGAAAACAATTTCTTCTGTCTTAAAATGCCAAATCCTTGGTGGATACATAGACCGTACAGCTTTTTCTCTGCTCTACTAAAAACAGCAACTTCTTATTCTAAACAATGTTTATTTTGTTTCTGATCAGCTCCAGCTACCAAGATCTTTATTTAACAAACACAATATAGCACTTACTATGTGCCAGGCACTATTTTCTAAGTGTTTTACCAATATAAATTCACTGAAGCCCTCAAAAGACTCTACAAACGAGACACTCCAAGTATCCCTAGTTTGCAGAAGGGCAAGCTGAGGCTCAGAAGGATGAAGGGGAGCAGCAGAGCCAGGGCTAAAAGGCAGCCTTTCCCTCCACGTTCTCACCTGCCATCCACCTCCCACAGGCAAAGCACATGACTGCCATCTCTTAGGAGAAAATGGCGTTGCCTGTACTGGTATCATCTCCATCTGTTTTTTCTGGTTTTGTAACACATGACTGAAAATATAGATTATATTATTATACACATATACGTTCTTTAAAAATAAACATTACAACATGTACACATATATACTTTATATACCTGTATCTATATTTTATTATACATATGCATTACCCATGTATATGCAATGTGTGTATATATATATTAGATATTAATCCTGTATTTCTTTATTATATATTAAAGATTCATATCTATGTCAATATAGACATAACTAAAGTAGTTGATCTGACAAGAATAATTGAGTCTAAACTTTTATAATTAAAATGTCCCTGCAGAGTGAGACTGGATTAACTTAGAATTGAGCTCACTTACTTACTGCCGCACTTTGTTTTCTCTTGTCGTAAGTACCAACAAAGCTAGGATTTTTTTTTCATGTTTTTCTTCTACTAAATGTCTGGTTTTGCCATTTATAAACATATTGGGCATTATTCTTATCACCAATGTTTGGTTACTTTTTAAAAAAATTGCATTGTCTCACTTTAAAAATTTCAGTTAAAATAATTGCAAGGAAGTGAAGGAAAATGTCAATGATCTGTGATTTATATTTCAACAGAGATACTAAAATAAGCTGCTTCATTTTGATATATTTTATAGGTTTTTAAAGCCTTCTTTTGACAGCTACTGCAATCCTATCCTAAAGCAGGAATGGCTGGCAAAATATCTCGCTCTCCCAAAACATCAATAAAATGAGCAAGAAAAATTAGCTTCACAGCAGACCACTTTAATGAGACGCAGAAGTAAATCGGATAAGGCAGACAATGTGATGCCTTTTGGAATATAATGGAGAATAGAATTAGCAGGTATAAAATAAGTCCCATCATTGTGTAAATCTAGTTCCCAGGGTGGAAGGCATACCTTATATATCTGTGAAAAGATGGGCAGGCAGGCGTTTGCCTGTAGGTACTGGGGACTCATTCCTGTGTAGCTATTTATGTATATGGATGCAAATGTGCCCATGTATGTTTTTCTATGCAGAGCTAGGTATGCCATCACTATTGTGAATAACAGAAAATAAACATTATTGTTACAAGCTGAATGACCATGAAAGAGAGAAAGAAATTCTCTTGAATGTAACATTTCCCATGTAGACAAAAACTGCTTTCAAAAACATAAAGCTGGATTTTAAAGAAGAATGAAATGATTCTTATAATGAATAGTAATAACCAAATAAAAATTAAGAATTCTGCAGAATTAAAAAGGCCTTCTCAAGCAAAAAAAAAAAGTCATTTTTATTGTGTTATAACAAAGGTAACCATCCTTTGTTATAATCTCTCTTTTAAAAAATAAAGTACTGGACTTATAAAATGTATTACTTAAAAGTCTAGCCTCTTAAAAAAGACATCTTCTAGAAAACTTCATAAGGTATTTGTTTACAGTCTAGGAAAAAAATTCACATCAAATAATTACCATCAGTCTTCTCTATCAACCCCAGGGCAGACCATTAAACTCTGGGTTATATCTTAAAAACGAAGTTCTTACATAAATTCTTGTTCTAAATTGGTTCTTCAGAAGTAGTTTTTAATATGGGATATTAAAAAAAACACATTTTACACAATAGATTTATTTCAGTGTTTCCACAGCAGTAGCATCTTGCCAAACAACGCGTCTGTTGCTGATACAGACATAGCATTCATTTGTTCATTCAACATTTACGTTACACCTGCTGTATGCTGTGCACCAGGCTGATGATGGAAAGTTAGACAAGAAGTGAGAAGTATTAAAACTGTAGAACTCTTGAGTTAGACCTAAATTATAGTGTCAAATGAGGTACAGCGTAACTGTAGGCTTGGGCGAATTATTACCCTCAAGGACTTTGGGGCTGTTCCAGCCCTCCATCCATACAGATATACAGTGAGCAACAGATCTGACTACCTAGGCTGTGATATGCCATCCACATCCCCACAGCGCCAAAGCTGCCCAGCCTCACAAATACCCAACTCCCCGGAGGGCTGGAGGAGTATGCCCTAAGGTGCGTATTTGCCTGACCCAGAGGGTATCCTGGGAGAAAACAATAACAGAGGCTCATAAACTGAGTCTATGGACAATGAGTTAGTTTCAGAGGAGAGTGGCACTTTTAAGTACAGTAGGTTATACGGTTTAAGACTGGTTCCTGACCCTACAGTTTCTGCCAGCGGCTTGTGTCAGAATCCTGGGGAAAGAAAAAGGCAACAATGAAATAAAAGAGGTGTTTCACAAAATTCATGGGAAGCACTAAAAACACAAGGCCACTCTCCTTTGCAGCCTATTAAATAGCAGGCGGCAGCAGTGTGATGACAGGGAACCTGTGCTGCATCGCAAAGAGATCGTAAGGTGCCAGGTGACATCTCTGCATTCACTGGAACGAGAGAGACGAAGCATGGTAAACACCAGATGACAGTCCAGGCACTGTGTCTGAAAATACCTGTGAAGCATTCTCAGGTGGGAAGAAGCCAGGTAAAAGGGCAAGAGTGACTGTGCTTTTCCCCACAAGGAAAACCTGATTGCACCTTCAGACATCCACAGCCATGGGAGATGTAGACTTCAAACGTGCCCTTAGGACCTGCCAGGTGAAGTTTTTCTGGAGTCATTTTTCCACACACCGCAAACCCCATCTCCTCTCACTTGTATGTACACATCTGAATATGAGAGAGGGAACTTGAAAATCGATGAAGACTTATACTACTTAGTTTGCATTTAAACAAATAGCTGCACAGGTTTTTTAAATAAATAAATTACAGAGTGCACTA
This sequence comes from Micronycteris hirsuta, assembly GCA_004026765.1. NCBI lineage: Eukaryota > Metazoa > Chordata > Mammalia > Chiroptera > Phyllostomidae > Micronycteris > Micronycteris hirsuta. Next base: position 18,708 of record PVJI01003071.1, read on the forward strand.
GGAATGCATATGCACAAATACTCTTTCCAATTATCAAAAAAAAAAAGATAAATTTGGCTTTCAGTCGTATAGCTAATCGATTAGCCAAAGTGATGCTCTGGATTCAGAGGACACAGCACATTGAGAAGCCACCAATGAGAAGCCTTTGCCAAATCACTGCACCTACACTACTGCATCTACAGCATTATTATGGATTCACAGGACTTGGGAATAACTGCCCCTCCCCTTGAAACACCATAAGGAAGAAATGTGGCTTGGCAAATAGCTATCCCACTGGACCACCATTTCCAGCTCTGCTTGGTCCAGTAGGGTTCCAGACCACAGAGGTCCCTGGTAAGTTTGGTTGTTATATTTGTGTGCCTTAGAAACAGTAAAAATTGAAACCTGATCATTTATTCCCCACATATTTTACCTGTAAGCTCTTTCCACTTGCCCCCAAACATATTTATTGGGAAATACTAAGCAGAGATTTTAATTGTTTCTTTTCCTTTTATTTTACCAACCAATAGACATTTTTTAAATTTTTATTATTATTTGCTCAGCATTTTATAAGACAATGGAAAAAATAAGTGAGACACAGAACCTACTTTCAAATACTATCTCTGAGGGACACAAACCATAAAATGCAATGATAACAGAGTTTGATTAGGGTGGAGTATACACTGTACTACAGAAGAATATAAAGAGGAGACCCCTGAAACTCTCTGAGTGAATGGAAAAGTCTCCACTTTTATAGAGAAAGAGGAAATTAAGTTGCATCTTGAAGTTAGGGTTAGAGTATTTAAGGTCTTCTAGAGAGAGGGACAAATCTAAGCAAAAAATGAGAGAGTGTGGATAGAGATGAGAGAATATGGGAATATGGCATTTTGAGGAATGACAATTACTCACTGGAGAACCTTGCGGGGTTTGTTGTGTGTGGCTTGGAGGTCAAGGCTAGGAACAAATTCTAGGCACCAAGTGTGCCCTGCATGATGCTCTTAGATTGGATTTAATATGCCCTGGAGAGTCACAGAAGGATTTCACGCAGGTGAGTAACATGCTAACATTTCCTTTAGGAAGTTCCAAGTTAGAATGGAGGGACTGAAGGAGGGAGGCCAGTAAGGAGAATAGATCACAGAAACGAGCAGAAGATCTCCTTTTTGAAGGAAAGAGAAAAATATCTGAGGAAAAAGGAGAAAGAGGCAGGGGTTTACTGTCCCTACTGTGAAGAGAATGTAAGGTTTTAAATATCAGAAACTTCCATTCAAATAAGTCAGAAAGAAGCAAACAGGTCCAATAAAATGTAGTTCGTTTTGCTATGGAAAAAAAAAAAGTTTTCTTCAGAGAACGAGAAATGCCATCAATTGCTGGACGCAGTATCCTACATCTTCATTATTATATTCTCAATAGGATGTGCTTAAAAGCACCCTAGGAATCTTTTCATAAAAATTAGGTGTTTCCCTTTGAAGTCTCTCTTTCTATTTTAATTTCTGATAGCAGAAACTCCAGAAACTAAAAATAAGGTTTACAGGGATGAGAAGAACGAAGAGAGAGAGAGAGAGAGAGAGAGAGAGAGAGAGAGAGAGAGAGAGAGATAGAAAGCAAGGGATTGTGAGGGCGAATCCCCAAGACTGGTGCACGGTATTCTCAGAAACACTCAGAGGCTGTCTCTCCTCTCCTTTCACCTCATCTAACCCGTCCCACCATCCCACCCTCTCACACACATGTGGACACTTGAGTTTTGAGCCATAAATCTTGCAAAGTCTGTCAACTGACAGCCTAATAACATGAAAGGAGTATCTGCAAACAAGATGGTTTCGAGCCATTGCTCATGACCCTGAACAAATCAGGGACTGGTTCCCTGTGCAGCTTCAAGCCTCTGCTTTAATCACTTAACTGAGCAGATTGATGTGACACTTACGGAGCAGACTAAGAGGTCTCTATTTTCCAGCTATCTACTGGTCTCCTTTACCTTTTCCCTAACAATTAAGTCTAGCTTGTCATATTTTGAGACCTAATCAATGTATAAATGAGGGACAGCTGATCATCTGGCCTTTTCTGCCCTGCGTTAGTTATTCACAAGGAAAGCAACCTTTTCCAGCTTTCTACCTGGTAATCATTGAGGAGTATTCAAATAAGTACATGGTGAGGTTAAGGGCTAAGGCAGTGGTTATCAATCTTGGCTACACAGAAAAAAGTCACCTGTGGAGTTTTGCTGGGGAAAGGGGCAGGGAGGGGGCAGCGGCGGTATTTTAATATAAATGCTTGGGCTGTAAACCAAGCATAATAAATCAGAATTTCTGGGTGTTGAGAAAAGGCCCAGGCACTTTTCTCAACAGCTACCGTAAATTGTAATGTTCAGTCATAGTTAAGATTAAGAAGGTATCAGGAATGTACTCCCAATTACACCAGGAATGACTGATCTATAAGCAATGTCCCACTAGGGAAGGATGCAAAACTACAGATTCTCAGAAACTGCCAAGGCCTATTAAATCAGAATCTTGTAAAGTGGGAGTCAAACGCCTGACTTTTGACAGGCTTCTTAGATAAATTGTAGAGTCTCCAAACTTTTGAAAATCATTCTGCAAGGATGACAATTAGCTGCTTTGTTTTCTGACTATGTCAATCCTAGCAGACCTCATCATCACTTGGGGAGTTAGGAGGAGCCTGGGGGACTCTCCTTAGGGCCTTGCCGAATTACTATTGCAGATATCAGCGAGAGGAAGAATGGGGGGGGGCACTCAAAACAAATACAAGGAAGAAATAAGTGTCCTGCCTTAAAAGAAGATGACTTAGTAGAGAAAACAATCATTTAGCAACCTGTGAATGATTAAAGATTTGCAGAAAGAAAAGCACAGAAATGCTACAGGAAGCCATTGCAGCCAGCTCTTTTTTTGACTAGTCATACTTGGGAAGTGCTGGTGCAGGGAAGAAGGGCTGCTTCTTGATTGTGAACACTCCTTGGCACACCTACCTAAAGCCCCCAAACGTAGTCCACACTTGTCCTAAAGCTAAAGGAAGGATGCAAATATCCTCAACTTTCACTGGTTATATTTAGAATCACGCTCTATGTTTTACATGGCAATTAAACGCCCTCCCTTTTATCTCATACTTTGTCGTCTTGGCATCACGTTGTTCAGTTCTCTAGCATTTTTCCTGTAATAGTAACACTTTTACAGCAGTTTTCCAAGTCGTATTTTCAGTTAAACTTGAGTGATTGGGTGATGTCTAAATGGGGAACCCCTCAAAGGGGTAAAACAATCTCAAACCAAATGAAAACTAGGACATACCAAAAAAGCACAGAGGTGATTTGAGGTGACAGTATTTCTTTAAAAGCAGTACTCTGCTCTGAGAAGCTCTGCTTCTGAAACGGTGGGTAGACTGGAGTTTCCTGCACTGAAAGCACAGCACACGCTCACTGGAAGCAAAGGTGCACAGTCTTTTGCAGGCATAGACTATACGTGCACACGTATTCCTCATGTTCCCTCTCGGTCCATCCCTAGTCGGTCCTAAGAGATGGCACAAGTCCCTGGAGCCAACAAAGACCTTAGATCACAATGTGAATGAATGGTAAGCAATATCGAATAGATTAGAAATGGGTGTGGGCACTAACATCTGTCAACTATACAAAAAGAAAAAGAAAAAAGATTTTTACTCAAAGAGCTTCCCCGATGTCACAGAACTTGTTACTAGGCACCTCTGGCTTCTCATCTTGGACAACCTGTCCTAGGCAATGACCCCTCTATCATAAAGCTAGCTAGCATCTCTTCCAAAGACAAGACAAGACCTGCCAGGTCCCACTAAATACAATCCCATAGAGACTACTTAGGCAGACATGGGGCTAAAAAAAAAAAAAGCTAAAAAAAGCTAAAAAAATCAGGAGGAGTAAATTGACTGTAAAAAGCACACATGATTAAATCTTTAAAGATGAGTGGAGAAAAAATTATTAATAATATGTTTTAAATATGATTTAAACATATAGTGGTTCATCTTGAGCTAAATCTTTGGCCAAGCATCCATGCCACACACAGCCTGCTGTGGTTTAAGGGGCCCGCTGAAATGAGCACGTTTCCCACCAAGGGAATTGGCGAGCTAGTGCCTGTGGGGCTATGGTGTACAGCCCGGACTACCAAGGGTTCGAGTTTAAATAAAGAACGTCCACTGCTAAACTCAAGACATCACAGCAGTGAGAGGTCTCTTCCTGTTCCCTTGTGTTACTATACATACTGCACTGGGCCAGGGATGGATTACAAAAGCAGAAGTCCAAGGTAAGAATGGACTTAAATATCCTAGGTTTCTCATATTTTCAACTCCTCCAAACGTTCTGAAAGGTGTCTTTTCCCTGGTACCTGGATTTGCAGCTTCAGGCTACAGACAAATAGCTAATTTCTGATGATTACTTGTCCAGTAACAGACTAAGCTGTTGCTTTAGGAAATAGAAATTTACAGTATTTCACACTACATTCAGAGCAGCCCAGCCGAGCTTTGTTTTCATCAATTTGGTTTAGACTTGGGGACTAAATAAAATAATCAGAGATACTTATTTATCAAAACCTGGGTTGTGTTTAAAGTGCATCATAAACCAAGGTAAGCAACAATAAAAACTAGCATTTCTCGGGTCTTTCTGTGGGCTAAGAGCTTATTACCATTTATTCTTCTCACTAACAATATTAGGAAGGTGCTATCATTACCCCACTTTTTAGCTGAGGAAACTGAGGCAGGCAATCTAGAGGTGGGACAAGTTGGTTAAGCTCCCATACTGGCTAATAAATGTTGGCACCTGACTTCAAACATGGGCAACCTAATTCCAAAGACCTCTTCTAACCATTGCACTGTTGTGTCTCATCAGGAGGATACACTCAGAAAAATCATGATAAGGACCCTAGAAATATGCAAATGTGTTATTTTGTCAAATTCACTGTGATTCTTTATGATCATTGCCTACATAGATGATCATGGGGACAATTAGTATCAGAAAAATCCAGAAATTGAGCCCAAGGTTTATCTCCAGAATTTTCTGTTCTATCTATTCTACATTTTAGATTTATAGTCATGCTATTTCCATATTTAATGGTTGTTTCTATATTAAAGGAATATCTGTGCTCACCTCCCACATCCTCAGTGTATTCTGGGGTGATACTTCAGATATTGTTCATATAGGTAATGACATACAATTTTAGCCTGAGGGCAAACACAAGAGGTTTATTTTCATTATTCTCTTAGGACAAGAAAATTAATAACATTCAGTGGGGTCACCAGTCACTGACTCTTTCCCATTCGAAAGATTCACTGCTGTAACCGAACCAGGGCTATGTTTTAATTTGTGTGTCCCAATGGGACCCTTTCCAGAACATCAGATTAAAACCAGTCCTAAGTAGCCTTGCCATTTGTTTCAAGGATGAACATAGCAGTTTAATTTTATAAATTGCGTGTAGTTGCCAACAGACTCCAGGGAAGTCCAGACAATAGCAATAAAACCATGCATACTACCTAGAAAATACACAGTAATCACTCAGTGTCATTAATTAGGTGTCCACGTTGTTCAGAGCCATGGTGACACAGTTTACTGATGACAGCCTCCATTTCAAATGTTCAGTGTCAACTGCAGATCATGAGTTAGGCCAGTTTTCAATCTGGAAAGTATGATCACCTTAGACTGCTCCAGAACCAGAGCTTGATCTTTTTTTTCCATGTAAGCACTGCAAATCCCTATTTCTACTCACATACATTTGTTCTTCTTTGGTCAAAATATCATGAAATGAAGGGCTATTAGGAAAAGGGTAATATGGTGAAGAAGTCCCAAGTGCAAAGGCCTAGTGAGGTCATCTGCATGACGAGTAGGTGGGGGGCGGGGTCTCCTGTGAACTGTTCAGCAAATGCCCCATGCAAAGGGGCAGCTGATACTCAGCTCGCGCCTGTTGCCCTGCACAGAAACAGGGGCGCTGTGGCCCAGGAGATACACTTTTTAAAGAAAAGTTATAAACACAGATTTTTACATCACAGTTACTGATGTTTAGAGTTGGATATTATTTCAAAACTAAATCATAAAAAACTGTGTAGGTCAGATTTTGCTCTTTGGTAAAAACAAAACAAAACAATGCAACAAAAAAAAAGTCTTGTGAATAATAGCTATGGGATTTTTATTTCATTTCGTTTTCCTCTAAAAATTTTTAATATAGAAAATAAAGCTAAGTTATTTAGAACCTACTAAGTTACAGTTAATGTACTCCATGCCACCCTATAGAACAGGTTTAATTATTCCTGTTTTACAGGTGGGCAAACTATGAGATCAAGTAATATTCCTAAGACCACTCAGTTAGTGCTTTCATCTGGGTCTGCCTCACTTCAAAGCCCATGCTTTTCCCACCAATCCTATCTTTGACAGGCTCCAGGAGGAACAGAATTTGAGGACAACCTCAGAGCGTATAACCCTATGCAATGATATTTAGGAAAAATCAATGTAAAATGGACAAGCTTTACCATCTGAAAAAACAATGCCTTGATAAAATGGTTTGTCAACATATAAATGATATCAGAGTATTTCTGAAATCTACTTAAATATCTCAAATGTTATCAAGAAAGCTAAAATATAACTAATAGAAGGTATTAAAACTATGAGTGAAATAAATATCTAACATTATACAGTTCTCGTTATCTACATGAATGGTATCTAGAAAACCCACAAGCAAAGAAAGCACAGGGAAAGCTGTTTATTTTTTAACACTTCCAAGGAGTAGGTGTTCTGAAAGTTACCTCGCCAGCTGGCTGAGGGTTCTGGTTGGCTCAGGGAGCAAACAAGTTGGAAGAGGGCATCTGAGGCCTCCGGGGCCAGTGACTTCAGTTAAAACCATCTTACTGCCCCATGCTCCCTCGATGTTGATGGAACAGTCTTCAGAAATATATTAACAAGTGACCCAGGGACAGTTCTCTACTGGTAAGCTTTCTAGTTATCTTGGTAATGAAATGTCTTAAGTGTATACAGTAGACCCGTGAACAACACAGAGGTTAGGGACACCACCTCCCACATAGTAGAAATTCCACAAGTTACTTTTGACGCTACAAAAACTTTACTAATAGCCTACCGTTGACTGCAAGCCTTTCCAATAACATTAGCAGTCCATTAACACATATTTTGTATATTATATGTATTACATACTCTATTCTTAAAGTTAGCTAGAGAAAACTGTATTAAGAAGATCATGGGGAAGAAAAAATACATCTATAGTACTGTATGTATGCATTGAAAAAAAAATCCATGTCTAAGCGGACCTGTGCAGTTCAAAGCCCTGTTGGTTAACAAAAATTAGTTCCAGGGATCTGATTACTCCTAGAAGAGCTACTGCAAAGAGGTTTCTAAATTGTAAGTCTAAGAACCCGCCATGACTGTAGGAAACACTCAATGTCTCATTCGGCCCTGTCCGGAACGCCGCAATCACTTAACGGGACATGCACCACAGGACCTTTCGTAGTTGCCACTACCCTGCCGCTCTGTAATCTGTTCTCTCAGCCAACATTCCGTCGGTTTTCTTCTTCATCCTTGCCCCCTCCATCCAAAATGTTATGGAGAATAAATTTAAACTGATAGAAGTTAAAGCACTGTTTATGTTATAAATTATAAAATTCCTGCATGACTATACATTATATTTCAGTGTAACATACACATGCATTTTCTTATGAGGATTTCAACTACTTTCATCTAACAGAAACAGGGAAAAGTTTAAGTAGTAACATAAGTGATATAATTCTACCACTGTTGCTCAGCTCACTCATGGCCCAGGGTAAGCAAGAAGGAGGAGAGGTGAATCTGCCATTTTCTGGGTCAGGTCTCCTGTGTCTGCCATGGTGTAAGCATGTCACCATTAGGATGAATACAGAGTTTAAAGAGAAGTATTTTTCATATTACGTGGCTCTCAGCACAAGCTGTCTACTTCCCCTTGCCTCCCGCCTGAGGAGGTAGCAGAATGTTCCAACGCTGTAGGAAAAACTCGCCGTATTTCTCCTTACTGAAGAGTTTTTCAAGAATTCATGATGCTAGACATTCATCCTACACACAGACTCTACGACCTGACTAGCCTATTTGGGTTTGATTCCACTAAAATGCAAATTAGATAATGCCGAGTTGAATATAGATCCGCTCTCTTCTCTACGCTTGTAGGTTTGATCGCCTTCCCAGTCGCTCCATAACCTGTCAACCAATCCTGTCTCAAGGAAAACCAGTGTGAAACGAACACGCCTAAATTAATAACTCACTAGTAAAATATAGCTAGCTGATAAATGCAGAAATAACATACACAGATTCTGTTCTTTTTACCTATTTATATCATTTTAGTATGCACATCTCTACTTACTATGTGGTCATAAAACAACATACTTACACTCCCTGTACTTCCATTTCCTTTTATGTACATGAGGGTCATAACAAGGCCTGCCTGGCAGAGCTACTGTGACAACTGAGTGACATAACTTACGGAAGAACCTAAGCTAGTGTCGGACACACAGCAAACAGTAAAATACATCAGATATTATTATTGTTGTCATTCTATTTTTAAAATGTACTGAATATGGTTCTAGGTTCTGGAACCAAAAAAAAAAAAAAAATGAATAAGATCTTACCCTTGGGCAGCTGAAATTTTAGTGGGAAAGAAAAATAAAGTGAAAAATCATAATTCAAAAATAGCCTTCTATATACGCCTTGTTAAAATTTGGCCTAGAGTTTTCAAATGGGTATGTCGTCAACCATCTCAGCTTCCAGCTCCATGTATACACAATGTAAACAAATCCAACTTTTGGTTTTTTTTGTGGTACCAGATTTATTTCCTGTGAAATACCTTCTATGTAGAATTAAATTATAAGACAATTCATAGGTTACAAAGCACGATAGATTTTGCAGTCCAATAACCTTCTTTGAATATTTTCCCCCAAAATTTTAGAGATAATAGTTATAAATCAAGATAAAGGGATTTCCAGAGATGACAAGTGAAAATTACAGTGAACAAATATTCTCCTGAAGGACAAAAAGGCGTTAGTGGACCCCAGGAAAATTACGGCGACCAAAAGGACAAGGTATGTAGTTGAAGGGAAAGGTCTTTTTCAAATGCCCTGAGTCAAGGAGACCCATTTGCAGCTCTGGGCTTATTTAATATTTAATATTAAGCAAGAAAACCTAACTATCTACAAGAAGGACCAAGAGCATAAATCAGACATCAGTCCACATATTTCAATATCAAAGCTGTAAAGCAAAATGATTTGTGGGAGGAACTAAACAGTTTGAATATTTTATAGCTCTTTTCAGAGCCTACTTAAGCATATTAGTTGTCCAAATTAGGATTTTGTTGTTGCTGATGAGCCAAAAAGAAAAAATACGTTATTAAGATTTTTTTCTTTTTACCTACAAGATACTTTTTGTGAGAGTAAAACTTTATTCAATACATCTTAATGATAAAATATTGACATAGATGTAATTAATTGGAAAAGTCCTAACCATACGACTGAAAAAAACTCCAGAATTCCATATGGTTAAATTTTATTGAGATAATGCCACATTTACCAGCATTATAATTTGCATCAGTTGTGAGACTTCTCCCACAAAGAACTAAGAACCATATTCAGGCACCAAAATACAAGAAAACAGTTCACATATTTGCTACTAGTATTCATTTTCTAAGAGACTATGTATTCCTTTTGGACCATATTAGGCCATTTTTTTAAGTTCCAATAAAACTGTATACTACTCTATTACTGGAAAAATATTTTGAATCCTCATTTTCTTTCCATTTCACAAACAGCTGATATTGCCACAATTTAAAAAACACATTGAAAACAGTATGCATGTGTTTTCTTGCACTCAATGAATGACTGCAAAGGTCTCCCTGTATTTCCCCACAGCTAAGAGTATTTTGCATTCCCTATTATGCTGCCAGTGCACCATAAGGAACAGAACTAAGCTATCCCTGTGCGTAAGTTATCTGAGTCAGAGTTTCCTCATCTGTGTTCTCACTAGACAGTGGATACCTTGTAAGTCATTTCCAATATATAGTGTATGAAATATTTTAGGCTTAAAGCAATACATTGTGAAGTCATAAGTATATGGAATACTAGAAAAAATTCCAAAATTACCAAAATTTCCAAATAATTCTTACTGAAAGTGCCACACTGTTTCACTGTTTTGATTTTGTTTTTCTATAGCACTTAAGAAGTGATAATTCCTGAGTCAACATGGATTGAATACAGATTCAGCAGCCAAACTGCAAGGGTTTGAACCCTGACTCCACCACTTTCCAACGATGTGAACTTGCCAAATGATTTAACTTCTGTGCTTCACTTTTCTCATCTGTAAAATGTGGCTATCAGTGGTACTTATGTCATTGTTTTTCGTGTGAAAATTACTTGAGTTAATGTATGATTGTTCTCAGAAGAGTATCTGGCACAGAACGCCTACTCTTCAGGTGACTGTTGGTATGTATTATTTACTGACAATACATAATTTCACATCATCTACACTGCCTTTGTTTGAAAGCAAGCAATCAGCAAAATAATTTGATTCTGATTTTTAGCAGGGCTTGCTCTTATTCAACAGGACAACCAACAGCAAAGGTAAGTTGTAAAAAAAGTTTATGCAAATATGCACACAACAAAATATTAGAGAAATAACTATTATACTAGATGACAGAATCACTAGTCAAAAAGATTTCAACCAAAATGATTACATTTAAATTCAATGCTGATCAATATAAAGCTGCCGAGATAAGCTCACACAGCCCATGGCACAAACATGAGACAAAAGAAAAGGTTTCCGCAGAAAGGCATTTGGTAGACTGAGCATTCAACGTGAGTTAACATACTGCGTTCCTTTCAAAACAGTTACTGTAATTTTGAGCCACATTAATTAGAATGATCGCCCCAAATAAAGATGCTAACAGCTCACTGTTTCTGTACCAGGGTGAGTGTGTGGACTGTTTGCTTATGGTCCTAACGCTGAAGACACAAAGGCTCTTCAGGAGGAGGTGGAGTCTGCTCCGTACGTTCTGTGGCTACAGGATCTGGAACAGGAACGTTTCAAACAACTGCCTCCAATTATTTGGGGGATTATCCCAGAGGAGGATTTCTACGTATTCTACATAGGTTCACAGGCAAAATTAAGTAGAATTATAGGAAACTATCTTTTGGGGTCAAAATGAAAAAATACATTCTCACACAAAGTTGTTTCATCTGCAGTCCCCAACCTTTTTGGCAGCAGGGACCGGTTTCGAGGAAGACCATTTTTCCACAGACCGAGGAGGGGAGGATGGTTTGGGGATGATTCAAGCACATTGCACTCAAGCTCGCTTCCTGCTGTACCAGTCCATGGCCTGGAGGTTGGGGACCCCTAGTTTAATGGACTGCTTTGTGAAGCCCAGAGTCCCTTGTTTCTGAAAACCTTCAAGGAAAGTCACTAGAAGGATTTATTAAGTCAGTCAACAGGCACTTATTGTTTGCTACTTTTTGCAGAGCCACTTACTAGAAGGACACCAGCATTTGGTAAGTGTTCATGCAAAGTTAACACTGTGATAGATACTTTTGAATACATCATCTCATTTCCCTTAACAGGTATTATCATCTGTACTGAAAAATCCTCTATACTGCAGCCAGAGGGATCTTTACAAAACAAAAATATGCTCATGAAATAGCCTCCCTAAAAACATTTAATCACTTTCCATTGCCCCTAGAATAGATAAGGCTTAACACAGCCTAAATGATTCCGGGCCCTAACTATCTGCAGTCTTAGCTTCTCTCCAGTCACGCTGCTGGTTCTTCAGCCTTTGCAAACCCCACATTCCCTTCATCCACGTGGCTCCTGCACACACTCCCTCCTGCGCCTGAGGCACACTCCCTTTCTCCTCACCTGGCCCACTCCTACTTTTCCTTCAGATATAGACTCAAACGGCACAGTGTTAGGAAAAAGGGGAAGAAACATAACTCTAACAAATATGTAAAACGTATTATTGTTTCTCATAATACTATTCATGTCCTCTTCTTAGCTCTTGCCATACTACAATTTTGTATTTGTTTCCCCACTATTTATTTAATGTATATCTCCCCCACTAACTAACTTGGAAGTTCCACAAAGGCAGAGTCTGTGTCTAATTTTCTTTGTTTTAGGAGGCAATAAAACTTATTGACTATAACAACAGATTCTGGAATCACATCACCCTGTTTTGCTGCTTACTGGCTATGTGACCTTGACCAGTATTTAACTGGTTGGTGCCAGAATTTCCTCATTCATAAAAGAGAGCTAATAATAGAACTCATTATGAGGATCAAATGTGTTCACACACAGGCATTCCATAATAAATACTGCCCCTTATTAACAGTATTTTCTAGTTGCATCCCAGAGTTCTACATTAGGCTGGGCACCCAGGAGATGTTTAATAACTTTTGTTGAATGAATGAAAGATGAAACTGAGGAGGGGAAATCATATCGTGTCCTCTCACCAGATTACAGAGCAGGGGCAACAACAGAATGCTACAGGGGCACAGAATTTGAGCTTACCTTTAAAGAAGGGTGGGACATTACAGGGTACAAAGAAAAGGAAAAGGCATTCTTGGGGAAAAGAAAGAATGTGGCCCAAGGTATTAAAGTAGCCAAGTACTTAGAGAGTCATAAGCAGTATGAGGTGAGCGAATGGAGGTCAACACAAAAACATAGGTCATGATTAAATTAGAAAAGAACCTACATTAGTGCTAAGAAATGCAAACTTTATTCTGAAGAAAATTGAAAGTCATCAGAGCCTTTGTTCAAGCCATGATCTTTTGAGTTGTTTATTTATTTGTTTGTTTAACTTAGTTTGCAAGGATTAGATAGTTCACTGAACACAAGCAATCACTTGAACTGATATTAAAATTGTCCAAGCAAGGTATGAAAAGCCCTTTGACCCCAGGAGCGGCAATGGGAATAGAAAGTAGGAAGGAGAAAGCAAACTGACCCCAAAACAAGAGAAATCAAAACTAATTGACCCAAAATAGTTTGATGCATTAACCCTGGTGCATTCATATAGAATATAAAATACTATGCAGCCATTAAAATGAGACATAAAATTTAACTACATGAAAGTATGTTCATAACATTAAATTAAAAAGTAGGCTCTAAAACATTACATCATGGATCAGTTTATATAAAAACATATGTTGTTAATATAAATTTATCTTAACCATTATACAAATTTACATTTTTAAATTGAAGACTGTTTGCCAAAAATCTTACTAGTCATCTTCTTTTAGTAGCAGAATTATGGTCATAGTTTAAATATTTTTTATTATTTTTATCTCCCCCCCTAGTGTTTGTCCAACAAACATGGAATGCTTTGTAGAGAAGAAAAACATAATATAACATATTGAAAAAAAAGTAAAAGTAGGGGAAAATTCCAACAGAAGTTCTGGGAAGTAGAATCATCAAACTCTGAAACAATTAAGTAAGAACATCAGGGAGAAGAAGAGGAAGACTGAGGATTAGAATGTGATCTAAACACCGCTGAGATGGGAAGACACAGGCGCATGATCAGTCTGCACTATTCCGCAGTAACAGTCAATGTCGTACGGCTTTGTTCCCCAATCATACAGCTTTTCCCTTGCAAAGACAGTGACTGTTACCAGCACTGTGTGTTTCTTCATCATTGGATTGATGTCCTTTTATGAAGTGAACCAGACATCAGTTTTTACACAAGAAAAAATTTCAAGTTATAAAACTGTCCTGGACCCTCAGGCTTTAGCAATGAGGAACCAACAGCCTCAACCGGCCTATTGTCTCATATTAAACTCACATATCCTTGGGGCCTTGGCCACTCTAAAAATTTTGAATAGGAATAAACTCTGGCTTAAAAATGTAAAAAATAAAAATCAATCAATCCCATCAAAGCATATTATATGCAAAACTTTTACTTTCAGTAGCTAACAGTTCAGGTATCACATCCAGTACAAAGACAACTCTAGAGAAAATATTAATAGTATCATCTTTTCTTAGTATAATTGATTGATCTAAGACCGTGTGATGGCAAATCAACTGGGAAAACAGAGAAATATAGTATTCTCACCCACTGAAGTCTTGCTGCCTTCTGAGCTATAAATGTGACATCTCAACATTAAAATTATATAATTCTTAAGTATCTGAAAAGACCATAAGATACTATGAGCATGCTAATTTATAGCAAAGAGTATATAGCATTACATTCAAAGGAAGGCGTCAATTTGAAAAGATGCAGGCAAATACATTTTCATTATATTTATACTGTACTTGAATGTTTTTCACAAAATTGGGCATTGTGAATATTTTTTGGTTACTATTAACCTATGTATTAGTTTAAATTTATATCGCTATCCTTGACCTCTCACTTTTTCTTCAGTTTCATTTTTCTTGCTATTTACAGGACAACTATTTTTTTCTGAATCTATTATCACCCCGTCCTAGCATGTTCTTTGCCAACTATCCTCCTCATTACCTCTTATCCTTGAGGTTGTCTGCTGTTTGTTAATGGAGTCTAGCATTGTCTTTCTGACATTAAAAAAAAAATTCACTGTGTCTCAATCATCTGTCCAAAATGCAATCTCATAGAATATGGGAAGCTACTCCTGTGCAGTCTTCCATGCCTTAAGGACAAGTCAAGTTTGACTGTAAAATGCTCTATTAATATCACTACTTAGCAGCAGAGTTTTATTGTAAAATCTTTTAGAAAATCTTTACTACAGCAAAAGGAATATGTAGCGTCTGCTGTTCTTATAGATTTTAAAGGATTTTTAATCTACCGATGGTAGCCTGTAAATTCAAGCTCAAAGGAAACACTATGCAACTCAATAGGAAGTTTTATTGGATTGTTTACAGAGAATTATAGTTATGATCAAAAGCCAGGAGAGAACAAAAGCTGAATGTATCCCTTCTCTCTTCAAGTGATTTGAATGCTTCATTCTATCTATGTGATTCCTAAGTTAGAATTTAAATGTATAAGGCAAAAGCATGAGTTAGTTAGCATGAAGATAAGGCAAGAAGTTTGGGAAAATTCACAAGTGACAAAGAGCTTTCTGATAATCAGTACTTTGAGATATTTATACCAAAATTTTGTTGATTTATCCTATGTATTTTCCTTCCTCGCACTAGCAAATGCATCTACTATATACAGAATGTATGGAGAAACAAGAGGAATCCACCAACAAATATTTATTTAATACTTAAAAGTGAAAAGTATATTGTTTCCAAAACAATGTGTGAAGGTTTTATAAAGAGGAAGGTATTCGAACTAGGCATCAAAGAATGGCTAATAGTTAGCCATAGCGTCAAGGACAGGGACCAAGCTCATGGGCTCCTGCATATCATCAAGCTAATAAAGTTAGACGCCATTCAGCTGGTCATTTAGGAAGTTACTATCATGTCTGAGCAGAAGAGTTAACAGGACCAGAGTTGTGACTGAGGAAAACTCATCATTTGTAGTGTGCACAACAGATTATCGTAGAAAGAACCTGGAGGTGGAGAAACCAGCTAAGATTTAATAAAATGGTGCAAGTAGGAAGTGACAATGACTCACATATTTTCTTATAAGAAGGAAATGTGTAGTTATAGGAAAGTAATTTCCAAAAATGATTTTTTTGAAAATGATATTGCTTTATTTTAATGATGTTGTCTGAGATATATTCCACCAGAAAACATTATCTACGAGAATAAAATCCTAAACTGAATGCCTACCCCAAGTCGACTTCCATATTACATTTCATTTTTGCTCTAATAACTTTTCCCTACATGTGTCTCAAAGCTTCCACTTACTCACGAGCAATTATTGGAAACTTTTTCAATAGTCAAAGCTTGGAGATGGCTGTTAGAACTTGAACTCCCATTATAGCACAGGCATTCAGCATCCAAAGTCTCTCCCTGGCACATCTAACTGGCGGAGGGTATCCGGAAAGCATAAGAAACAGGAACCTGCCTGTTTTCTAATACTTCAAAGGCCTAAAACCCAAAGATGCATCCACATTTTTATAAAACCCTCTGATTAGTCTTTTAAATTTGTAAGTTTGAAACTATGTGAAATTCTTTGGGGTTTTTTTTGGAAGAAAGCTTTTCTCACATCCCTGTAATCAGAGATATTCAGGGCATATAACTCTTCCTTCTTCCTTCGGGTGCTGTTGACAGGTGATTTCAAATATCATCTCAAACACTTCATCAACTATGAATGCAGTGCTAAACGAGTGGGTAATTTCCAAGCAAGGACCCCAGGTAAGTAGGAGTGTTCTCAGTTCTCACCTAGGAGGTCTCTTACTAACATCTCAATGGAAGCCGGATATCATCTTCAAAGGAGGTCATTGTCTCTGAGGAAAGCAGTCTGTAACTCCTTATTATAAATAACTGTTCTCTCTTAGTCTATAGATTCTAGTTTTTACCCACAATCCTTTCATATCATTTTCTTCAAATACAGTTACATTGCACATTCTTTCTCATTGGCCCTATTTTCTTCCTACGAAAACTTTATGTGAAAAATTTTATGTATATATGCTTGATAAAATCATGAAATCACGGCATTGCCCAAATATTAAGGCCCAATACTGGGATGCATTCCAAATAGCAAGCTTACCAACGGGTGATATCTGTAGCTCTTATAATAGGGAGAAGAAAAGGGAGAAGAAGAGTTTCTGTTTATGATAGAGCAAAATACACAGTAACTCAAAAGAAATTTGAGCAATGATGTAAGTTATCTTGCAAGTATCTATTTCCTTTCAGATAGGCAATTAGAAAACAAATAAGTTCCATGTGTTATTCAAATGTTCCAGTCACAAAATTGTGCTCCTTTTAAACAAAGATGAGAATTTTGGGAGGATATTGTGACCAAAGAAGTCAATACTGAAAACACAAAGTTAAACCTCAGTTTCAGGAAACTGAGAAGAATTGTGGGAACTCAAGAGTATACCCAAGAAGTTCCTGACTGGGATGGAGTCCACTAAAATAAGGGAACCTGTATTCATTCCCAAATGCCTGGATGCCACTTTTGTATATATGCATAAATGCATATCTAAACTAATCTAAACTCTGATTCAAAAAATTCTATTAGGAGAAAGGCGATGTGTGATGCAATGAGTGCATTCTCATTATAAAGACACAGAATAGTTCCTAAAAACCTGTACAGGAGTCTCCTCTTTTGGACAGCCCTCTGTGATTGCTCTTTTCCTCTATAGTGAGAATGTGGCAAGTTGGGGAGAAGTATTTTAGATACTTGGGAATTTTACAAACTACTGGGGCTCTATGAAACCCTACTGACAGTCAATGTCAGTGATATCATGTGACACTATAAATACTCTTGGGTCTTTATAAGTCAGATCTGTATGAAACCATTGTTGGCAGTAATAGACTTTTAGATAAGCTCTGTATTTCATCCAAGATGCCATTTATTTGAGGGCAACCCCATATTTTATGCATCACCAAGAAAAAATACTCTGGCAATTAAATTATGGCACAACTTTGATTTACGATGCATCCCAATCTCATATGTTAAAATGTGCTAAAATGTGTCTTAAAATAATGAATTTCGGTGTCATTTTGTAGCCAGATTATAGAAACCCCAAGTAGAGAAAGCTAGTGATGGTTGAGAGAAAACAGAATCAAATAAGGTAGGAAATAATCTTCCTTTGGTTGACATAAAAGTGACGAGAAGAGAGAACATAATGAGGATCATGTTCTCTGAAGGTATATAAATTTTACCCCTTCTCCTGCCTTGCGTGACTTGGCAGTCAGAAAGGAGGTGGCTACTAGAAGAACTTAAAGCAAGACAGCCAAGGAGGGTAATATTGACATGTTGCTTCAGTACTGGCCCCCAAAGCCAGGCAGACCTAATTGTTCTAGCAGCCAGGATCCTGCTTTTCAGCAATTTCAGTAACTTAATTTTTGTGTTTTGCTCCCTTCCTGAGTCTACATTTAGTTTTCCATGCATATATGTTTGTTTGATTTTTTTAACCTCAGGTCTTCTGCCGTCAGGTTTTTAATCTTGGATGAAAATTTAGTCTCTGCTACTTCTGCCAACTTTCCCTATTGCTCAAGGCCATTTTATCTTTTTGACTGCTTCTTGCTATCTGTTGGTGGAGTCTCCGCACATGGCACTCCACCCTTATTCCCCGGAATACACCCCACTGCCCACAGACAGACATCCAGCACCTGTCTTACAAGATAATTTCCTACTATGAGATCATCTGCTGCTTGGAATGTATGAACTTCCTCATATTGCTAAGATCTGTTCCAATGGCGATTCCTGATTGGCCATTTTCTCCAATACTCAGTGTTCAGCCGTCTGCAGTCCGACAACTGAGCCCTGACTCTGTCAGGTGCAGACATTTTCACATTAACTAGGCATGGCAGAGGAAGATTAAAGGTTTTTTGTTTTATCTTATGGATTCTAGATATGGAAAAAGATGAATTAGAGAAAAGCAGAATTCTTCTGTATTGGGAAGGAAACATTCCAGAAGCTGCGACATTGGAGAAAAGAAGAGCTCCGTCACACAGAACCCAGAACAGGTTCAGTCTCAAGCTAAAATTCCAGAAAACCTATGAAGAGTAATTTCTAATTGAGGATTATATGTAAACTAGCATAATAAAAGATAAAGTAAAGTATTAGTGAGAAAAATATTATAGTTTAGAGTTTACTTTCAAGGGAAATTATTTTCTATCATTTGAGTGGGTAAAAATATTAGAATCATTCCTATCCATAATGAAATAACTAGGATAGGGAGGCTAAGCAATTTCCCATTTGGAAATGAATGAGTTTGTAAGAGCCAGCATTTAAAAAACAGCTCTTTTGACACATGGCCTTATGCTTCTCCTGCTATACAGTGCTGTTGGCAGGTTAGGTTTTAAAATTAACTGATGACATTTATGGTTGGGTTAGGTCTAAATTACTTTTAATTTTGTTTTGCCATCTTTCTTATTGAATAAATAAAATAACAGCAAAATAAAAAAAAGTCACTTTCATTGCAGTAGGAATATAATAGGACAAATAGTTGATACAGGGTTTTTTGGTTTTTTTTTTTTTTTTTTACCAAATAAGGTATCTTCAAGAGTAATACATCAAACGCAGTTCTTTTAACATGGTTGGCACCCAAAAAATGTTAATTTGATAGAACATTATCGTCTTGTAGATTACAAAAAATAATCATGAATGAAATATCTAATTCAAAACATGGCCATCAAAATTATGACAGATCAAAATATTGCTCTTAAAATCAGATACATATCCTTCTGCCTTGCAGATCCACATTTAACATGCTTATCAATGGGGAAAAAAGAATGGCATAATATGGAAATGTCAGTCTTGGGCTCAAATTGAACTTAACCCGTTTTTAATTCTAAGGGAATCCCATTGCTTGTTCTCTTGTGATCCCTCCCCCAGCGTTATTTATGTTCTGTGCCTTCCAGTGTCTTCCTCCAAGGTAAAGGGGAACATTGCACTTGGACCATGTCTCAAATAGCAGCCCATGTCTATCACGGTATCTCTGCTTCTCCTGCCAGTATTTCTGTTCATTCGTTCCTTTACGTGCACGTATTTAAAAAAATAAAGGACAGTGTAAAGAAGGAAACACACCTGACAAACAAAATGCACATGAAAAACTCTTCAGTTCTCTTCTAGTACAGCCAAAAGTAGATTATAGCACACAACAGCTTATAACCAAGGAGACATGTGCCACCAAAGCTATCATTTCCATATAGCCAAGCAATGACAATAAACCCCCAAACAAACAAATAAAAAGAGAAGCTGCAGGAAGACATTAGAAGGCACAATGTAATTACCTGATTTGGAAACTGATCAGGACACTATGGTTACATCCTCCCTGCTACAACCATTCTGAGGAGTCTTTAATAACTACAAATGGTCAGGACTTCCTGTCTACACCTCATCTGAAAGCTCATGACAACAAGCAGTTACTCCTCCATGCCTCTACCCAGGGATTGAAGTCAATTCTAACTCGGAAAATAAAGGGCCACCTACAGAATTCACTGGCAACATTTGCTATCCTTGAATGTCTTCGCTAACTGATCTACACGAAGCAAATTACCTAAATATCTCGAGTATTGCTGCCACATCTTAATAGAAATACATAGTGATATAATTTCTTATCTCTATGTAGAATTATGAATTAATGATATGCATACTCCTTGAGTAAAAATTGTTAAATTCTATTCCTTGGCTAATATTGAATAATGAGGATACACCTATCAGTGAGGTATTAAGATGCCTAGTATTTAATCTTTGTATGCTTACTATCACACTAACTTATTTCTGCCTCATTTTTTTTAAGAAACTGACTCAAGTGCAGTAATTAAAATACAATATAGTAGTAAAAGTGAAATTTGGAAAACTGCCAACGTTTTAGAGCTTATAATTTTCTTTTTTAGAGAAAAAAAGTAGCTTTGACATTTTTGTGCAAAACAGTCACTAACAGTTACTTACAATTTCAGGAAAATCACTGTTTTAATCATGACCTTTCAGCTGTCCTTGATTGAAAAAAATTGGCCACCTACAGAAATAATTCTGTTGGGCCCTCATTGCTTCTACTGATTGATGGCCTCATGTGGTTCTACATGTTTACAATTATAAATAAAACTATATAAAAGTGGCAGAGCTTAGCTTCCATCTAAGTAGATCAGAATAAAACAGTTCTAATTGACAATGAAGGGGACTTGCTTTAAGTGACATCTTTCCCATGTACCTGTATCAAAAGCAAATGGATTATATTTCTCTGAATAAATGTGTATTCTTTTGGTCACCATTCACTACAACCATGACTTTAGCATCCACTGTGTAAAAGACACTGTATTATACTCTCTTGGGGGTGATGGAATGTGGATAAAATAGTTTCTACATTAGAGAACTTATTATCTAATGAAACACTCAACAAGCTAACGTATAATAAATATAGACATAAATGCACATGTGGAGATATTTGTATATACATATGCATAAAAACTGGGTTCGGTTAAATATATTAATATAAAACTATGCTCATACTTCAGGAACAGTGTATCAATATATATTTAAATTTGTATAAATATATGTATATTAGGTTACATTAGAAAACTTTTTTTTTTAAGATTTTATTCATCTATTTTCAGAGAGAGGAGAAGAGAGAGAAAGAGCAATGTATAGTTGCCTCTTACATGGCCCCCGCTGGGGACCCAGCCCACAACCCAGGCATGTGCCCTGACTGGGTATCGAACCGGGACTCTCTGGCTCCCAGCCCGCACTCAATCCACTGAGCTACACCAGCCGGGCTACACTAGAAAACTTTTTATTAAAATTTTAGTAGTTCCTACATGTTAGTCCCTGGGTTTTTCAATACAAATGAAAACAAAGACTCATCCTACTAGCTAAAGATTTCCCACCTACTGTATAAGCAACAAAAATAGAGCTGGCGTTCAGGACTCCATTAGAAGTTTATTAAAGCTCTGTGAGGTTGGAAAGCTTTTAGGAATTCAGCATAAATCATTCAATACACACACACACACACACAAAGACTTAGAAAAGGTTTTCCACTATATTCAATTTCTATGAGTGATCTCCAATTTACAACCCTATGCTTGACCCAGAAATTGAATTAATCAATACAATTATCTTTGTAGAAATCCCTTTTGTCAACTAAGTAGTTCACAGAATAGAAAAGAAGATTGAGTTTCCTTAGATAGTAGGCTTGATGGCAAGATTCAGTTATACTGAAGGGGTAGCATCAAAAAGGGGCATTGTATAGTCTCCATATTTACATTTTGGTGGATTATAAACATTAAGTGATCCTTATCTTTAAAATTCAAAGCTATCATCCACTGCATGCAATCTAAAATAAATTGGTGATGGCAAACAACAGTGAAAAAATTTTTATATCAACATATCATGATGAAAATATTGATCAAAATCATTATCCCATAAAATTGTATACTAAATTAGTCATCTTTTAAAAACTAGTAAATTCACAATTCTGGAAGTCACCAAGTTGTTCATAATCACCGACTTAAATCCAGTCACTTCCTATGGCTGAAAAATTCTTAGTAATGCTCTAAGGCCATGGTTTCAACATACCAACCAACAGAGAACTGGGACAATTATTCAGCTAATTTAGGTCTATTCAATACTTCCACATAAACGGTCAAATGATTAGAGCAAAAATGTTATATTAATTTTTCTTTTCATACATATGTACTTGGAGCATATAATAAACTTTGGCAACTTTAATAGTAAAAAGGGAAGGAGGAGAATTCAATATACCTGCCTAAGTAAAATTCAAAACAGTTACTGAATAAGAGAAAAAGTTATGAACCTAAACGATAGAAACTGCTTGTCTCTCTAGTCCATACTCACCAATTGCCCTAATTTCCCCTCATGGAAGTCAGTCAAAATTGACAAGAATGTATAAAACTGATTTCAATGTTAAAGGTCTATATATTCTTGCTTACAAAATATTCAACTAACCAACATTTTTAATCAATTAGAAAATACACTGGTATTAGAGATTTCTTAAGAACAAACATAAAATATCTTGGAGTGGGTATAGTCTATATAATTGTTTATATATATTTCATCTCTAAAGTCATTAAAAATATATATTTGGTTTGGTCCGGCTTTGTACTACCTGCATTGAAGCACATGGTTCCTATATATGAAGCAAGTGTGGGTCAATTTGTTATCAAAACAATATTACATACTAAACACATTCACAATGACATGGTAAAACAATGTGTACTATAGACATAGGTAAAAAGAGAAGAGCACTGAGTTAGTGTTGAACTACTCAGAATTCTTGTGAATTGTCATTTTATTGTAATATATTTTACTGAAATAAACTCCATGAACAAGTCCTATACATGTGACAATGTTTCTAAATGGAGAAACTGAGATAACAGAGAGCATAGATAAATTTTTGTCAAAGAAAGGTGATTGGGTAAAGGACCCACATACTATAATTTACAGCGATCTTCAACCAACACACTCTCACTGCTGAAGTGTAAATCTCTTGTCTTTATTCAAGCTTATGGATACAAAGGAATAAATACATTCATGGAATTTTGGTCTCTTGCAGTTGAAAACATACTGCTGCCTACAGATAATTTTCTGATTGTAATTTTTGTTTCACCAGGCTTGAAGAGAAAAATATACAATTCAAAATGGCCTAGCCTATAAGAAAACATTTCTTTTCCAATAATCAACTATTTGTCAATTAGCATTTTGGAAGTCAGAGATGGGGTTTAATCAGTTGACAGTTTCTCCAGATTTGCTTCAGTTCCTCAGTTCCTCATTTCCAGATTAACTTAATAAACCCTGATAAGTAAGTTTGCTCTAAATATTTGTGAAAAATTCTATGGAAAATATTCCATTGGAACATGGGTATCTTTCCATTCAAGAGAGATACATTTATGTGTGTCTATTTGTGTGTGTGTGTATATTTTAATAAGTATAACAGAAGGAAATCCTAGACAAAGGAAAATGTATGGCTTATTTTAAATAATTTTTATAAATCTGCCATTCTTGTAATAGGACTGGAAAAGATTGTATGGCAGGGCATTAAAAGCTGTAGCAGAGAATAATAATAGGCTACCTAATACCCTCTCACTAAAATAAAGCAATTAAACATATACTAGGTCTGGCCAAAAAAAGTCCAGCCATTGTTAATATAATGAGAATGGTTTGCGCGACATGGATATAACCTGGCAGCCAAGGAGAGTGGACTGGAATGAGCGTGTGTACTGTGTGGCTGTCTCATTCAAAATGACTGAGCAAGTACAGCAAAATTTGAATCTGCACCAAATTCTGCGTTAAGTTTGAACATCCCTCTGCAGAAACTATTCGGATGATACACAAGGCCACAGCTATGGGCAGCTGGTGATTGGCAGCTTCATCACAACACACCTGCTCCTGCATCATGTCTCATGCAGAGTTTTTTGGTGAAACATCAAATCACCCAGGTGATTCAGGCCCCCAGGTGATTCAGGGCCCAGATTTGGTGCCCCGCAACTTCTGGCTTTCCCCAAAACTAAAATCACCTTTGAAAAAGGAACAGATCTCAGACCATCAATGAAATTCAGAAGAGTATAATGGGGCAGCTGATGGTGAATGAGAAAACTGTATAAGGTCACAAGTTGCCTACTTTGAAGGGGACTTAGGCATCATTGTCCTATGTACAGTGTTTCTTGTATCTTGTATCTTCTTCAGTAAATGTCTCTAATTTTCATATTACATGGCTGGATACCTTCTGGACAGCCCTTGTAGACAGAATGCTGCTAATAGCACTGGGATATAAATGGAGCTTGGTGGGAGATTTGGTGAAACTCCTTCGGAAGGGAATAGCTCTAACTGCTTTGGTTCTTTTCCTCTTTTCCCTTTGTGCTTCTCCTACTTTTTGCCCTTCCATGAGCTAGAGCTAGACTGCTGAAACCCTACCAGGCTTCTTGTAAGCATTAAAACAAGGATGTGCCTTAAGTGTGGTGGAAGAAAATGCTGGAAGGAACCTGGGTTCCACGTAGCATGGTGGAACAGCTGGCTTACTGCATGTGATCCTCTTGTATTATGGAAGAAAAACAAATTCCTACCATATTCAAACCACGTCACTTGGGTTCTGTTACTTGAATGTGAAGACAATTTCTAAGTGAAAGGGACTCAGAATTGGGTGTCAGATAAAATCCTGGTCTGCTCACTTATCATCTGCTCTTAGATGGCCTGCTCTCTCTTTGCATGAGTTTGCTCATCTGTAAAATAAGGATAATAGTGATACTTTTCCCAAAGGTCTACTCAGATAATTAAATGGCATAATCCATCTAACACACATAAACCAAGGTCTAAGTGTTTATTGATTATTATTCATTATCACTGATCTTATCAGGCCACTATAAGAGAGGAGCTCATCGTAACCCAAGACCAGGCAAAGACTATCACCAGAATGTGGCAAGCAGGGAACACAGACCTTCTACCAGAACCATTATCCAGAACAAGGGGGACAGAAAAATGTTACAGGAGGGAAGGAGGGAGAGACATAGGAGAGGAGTGAGGGCAGTGGTTTAAATTTGTGGTGTTCTTTTCCACTTGGACAATGATTTGTTATTTTTCAACCAGATCTTCAGGATGTGATGTGTACTTCCAAGGCCTCCTTTTCATAAAATTTAAACATAAGCTCTTGTTGTTTATCAAAATCTCTCTATTTGTGGATGTGTTTACATCTACTGTTTTGAAGAACAATAAAAACAAAGTCCATGTGAGCTCACCATGACCCCCATGAGGACAGGGTCTGTCTTTTCTATTTACCACTGAATCCCCTGCAGATGATGTAAGAAATAGCACCCTGAGGTGTCAACACCCCCCTTTCCATGTATAGTCTTTCTCATTTGGGTCACAAGGAATCAGAGGAAAAAATCCTCTATTCTTCCATATGGAAAGATCATTGTATAAGTGTATAGCAAAAGATTTTGAGTGTTGTGGGCACTTTTCACTTATACAGAAAAAAAGAGTTACCAGGGAAAAGAGACCTCAGATCCTAAGGGGAGGGCCGTGCAAGGCAGGGCAAGTCCACTGTAGAGGTTGAGATGAGACGGGAAACACTCGAAAACCTTTTATGTTTAGGCTCTGAGCAAAAGGAGGGCTGTGACCAACTTCCCAAATGGTTCTCTGTGAGGCAGCAGCCTTGCAGATACCCATGACAAACCAAAAGAGGGCACAGGTATGGCTGCACAGAAGGTCAAGGGTCGAGAGGCCCTGATGTCCCCTCTTGACTCTCCATGGTATGGGAGTTGGCTAAGGGGAGCGATGACAGTCTGAAGGGGTCTCACTGAGGGTTGCGATAAAGGGACAGAGATGGGAGCTGCAGCACAGCAAGCATGACGGGTCGTGAGAGATGTCAGCAGGGATGAATGTCCAGGACCAAAGACCGTGACAGGACAGTGGCACAACCTCACTGCACCAGTAAAAAATAGGTGAGGGCCTGAGAGCAGACATCACTTCTCACCTTCCTGCTCACTCTTGAGCAGTTAAACATATCAATAGGCATGCCCCAGAACCAAAATGTCAGAGCAGTTCTTTCATGCCCCACAATTAAAGCAGAGTGCAATTTCCAGTCCCAACAGCCAATTCTTTCTGAGTCATTCATTGAACCAATTAAACTTAGAATCTCTGTGCCTGAAAGGATGCCTTCTAATAAAAAAGGTGAAAGATCTTATCCTTTACATCCCATCATATCGCTGTTTGGTAAACCAGGGGGAGAAGTTCAACTGCATGGCTTGGAATAGAGCCCATGCCAGCAGATTGTGCTGGGTAGAAATAACACTAGTCTGTCTAGGTAAGATCAGTGCCAATGGTTCCAACTAAAATTAGAAAAAAGGAGACAGTACCTTGGCTCATGCTTATGTTGGAGACAAGACTCTAACTCCTGCTAAAGCCAAATGATGGCAATTCAATTCCTGCCTGCCAGTTGCAAATCCCTACACTACCACTGCCGTACTATAGAAAGACATTTGCAATCCAGTGCACCTAACGAGGGAGGTGATTTCTTAGATTAGTACTTTAATGGGTTAGTAACTCAAGCACTAGCAGTTCAAAGGTATGCATGCATTTATTCTGAAACAAGAAGGGATTTTTCAAAACTATAGGAAGGTCGTGAAAAGACAAAATTAGTAGAACCTTATTAATTTCAGGTAGATAAAGGATATCCGTTCATTAATTTTAGTGTAAAACTAAAAAAAAAAAAAAGTCAAGGGTAGAATGACCTCATTGCCTCCACAAAACATTATCAAAAGGCCCACAACACTTCTCATGCATCTCAACAAACATAATTATGCTCTCATCTCATGCGTGTCATGAGGCACCGTGTCAGAGTGGAAACCGGGCCAGGAATCAGGAAATCTGGGTTCTTCTTCTGGCTCTGTCACTTCCTAACTGTGTAAAATGATGCAAAATTTAACCTCCCTGAGCCTCGTTTCCTTGTCTACCAAATCAGTGACTTGGTTAAGCATTATCAGATTACAGTTTAAATGTTGTAAGGTCTTTATAGCACATCTTGCTATGACGTCTTTCATTAATCCTGGATTTAGAAATCAAATATGTATAACAGACAAGGGACCCTAATTCTAATGATAAAGAATTAGTGGTTTTTTTTAATTAATGTACTCTGACATGGTAATACACACATTTATAGATAGGGACAATATTTGTGTCTCTTGGCAGATGCTATAACCTTTTTGACAAATGTCAAAGCTATACAAAGAATCTAACATCAAAGTATTCTTCAAAGAAAGAGTACACGGCCACTAGACAGAAGGAATGTCTCCGATGCCCCAGAGTCATTCAGGAAGCCACCTCTGGGGAGAATTTCAGGTGCTAAATGAGACAATACACTCAGAATACTCACCCCAAGGCCTCTGTCAGATATAAACTGTTCTTCATTCTACATAGGCAAGACAACTGTTTAACTGTATTATTGTCCATAACTCCACTCCTAGAATTCACAAGCAATCTACAGGATTTTATTCAAATCGCCCTAATGTTGAACATGCTAATTAATGTCTCAATAGACCATGGAACCCGGGCTGCTGTTCAAGGCTCTTTTGGGCCCAGCCTCCTCCAGGGAGTAATAGAGTATCTGGCCAGGAAAGCAGACCTCCATTCTCGCTGGTTGACGCTAGACCATCAGTGAACTATCTGCACTGAAAACAATTCACAACATGGTCAATAGGATAATCACTGCCCTGACTGCCGGCACCTAGAGTTCTGGTTTTATTTCTGGCACTAACTCTTGGGATTCTGGGCCAAGTCCTATAATTTCCCTGTGAAATACTATTGATAATGATGCTTCTTCAGTATGTGCACTCTGAGAGTTGTGCATTCCCAGGTTCAGCAAAAATATTTCCACTCCATGTTGTGCACTAATGTGAAAAGAAAAATCTGTACTTTATTCTCTATAATGTTGCAGGTCCCTTTGAAAAATCCGATAGAATCAATTGACCTGTATTCTTTCCTAAGAAAAAGAAAAATCACCTGAATAATCTTATAAACAAATTTTCATGTAAACTTAAGGAGCTCTCTGATGCTAGAAGGAGGATCATAAACTCAAGTGAACATTCTGGTCTGAAGTTAAAATCCTTTCTGTACTTATTAGCTACGTGATTTTGAACATGCTGACTGTGAGTCCCCTCACCTATAAAAACACAGGTAATGAAATCAATCCCTCAGCCTACATCGTATACCCATGTTGATCACGGAATATTTTTAATATGACTGTATGTGAAAACCAGCTGGCAGTACACAGAACTCGGTGCATCTCTAAGTTGCTATTGTTCTAAGTTGCTATTAAATCAGGACCCTCGTCCTTTATTGCTGTCACAAAGCTTAAACAAGTCCTACCCCCGCCCCACAGGCACCATCAACCTTGGGTAGCTGTGAGTCACCAGCCACTGCTTTTTAAGACTCTGAACCCTCAGAGACTGACTGACTGGCTGCACTGCTCATTGTACCTGTACTGTCTAGCATTTGTGTGATTATTGATCTTTGTGTATACATCTGTTGAACTTGGCTCACTCTGTCTTCTCTCTCTTGAACTATGTTTATAACCTGGAGTTTCATACCTACCAAACTACAGTTGCTCCTTCATTGGCATTAAATCTTAATCTTCACGTGAGTGCTTCTTAAAGGTATTGTTGCTGGGCTCCATATTTGACATCTCTGCTCTCCTCCACTGGTGTGAATAATTAGAAACCATATTGCTAAGATCATTATTCCTATTCTATCGGCAAATAGTCTAGAAAATGCGAAGCCTTGAGTACCCTCAAGGCTTACACAGTGTGTGACAGAGCCAGTTACAAGAATCAAACCCAGTTCACAATGCTACACCACTTATCACTCTATTGCAGTTTTCCCTTTCTTCCTGGTGATGTTAACCTCTTAGATAGCAAGCTCTTTTCTTTATCATAAAAAAGGATAGATAATACATACATGCATTTGATTCGAAGCATGCATTTTAACTCTGTATTTTTCCATTTAATATTTCATTTGAAATAATTTCAAACCTACAAAAATTACAAAAATAGTCCAGAGTTCCTAGTTTCCTTACATATTAACATCTGACAAAACCACAGTATAATGACCAAAACCCAGAAATTAACATTGATAATATTCATACAGCTGGCGGAACTACAGAGCTTATTCAAATTTCAACAACTGCCCCACTAATGTCCCTTTCTGGAACCAGGAGCCAATATTTAGTAGTGTTGTTCTTTTCATCCTTTTCCATTTGGGACAAGTCATCCATCTCTTTTGGTTTTTCATGATGTTGTTACGTTTTAAGAGCACCACCCAGCCATTTGTGTAATATGTCCCTCAATTTGAGTTGTCTGATATTTCCTCATGATAAAAGTCATATTGTGTATTTTGGCAAGAACACGACAGCAACAATTTTTTGGGCCTTTCTCAGTGAATTGTTGGAGTGGCACATGATGCCGATATGTCTCATTACTGGTGATGTTGACTTTGATGGCTTGTTGTAGGTGGTGTCTGCCAGTTTTTTCCACTATAAAGTTACTGCTTTGCCTTTCTGTAATTAATAAACATTTTGAGAGAAGATATTTTGATGCTATGTAAGTACCCTACTTATGATCATATTTCACCAGTAATTTAACATCCAGAGTTGATTGTTGCCTGAAAAATGTATTACTGTGGTATTTACCAAATGGTGATTTTATACTTTCATCATGACTTCTACAGTTATTATTGGTAACCTACTGCTGTACAAGAGCTTACCTCCCCCCGCATTTACTCAATACATTTTATAACATCATAACTATAAGAGTATAATCTATTACTATCATTATGTTCTTGCTCAAGTGTCCCAGATGTGACCATCGGGAGCTACTTCAGGGTGGCCCCACGTGTCCTTGCCACATGTTTTCATCATGCATTTAGTCCTTCCTTACTTTCCTGCACCACACAAGATGTTCTGTTAGTTCCTTATATACATACTTTTCCTGTTCTAGCCCTAGAATCAATCATTTCTACAGGAATTTTTGTTGTCTTTTATTAAATAATGGCATTCAGAAACTAAGCTCTAAGTACTTGGTGTGCTCCTCACTTTTGAAGTATTATCACTTGTAGGCCCTCCCTGGACTATTTTTTACTTGGCAGTATAGCCTGGAAATCACTCTACAGCCATTCATTACCTTATAGTTGAATGGTACCCCACTGTGTAGCATTGCCTCTGTAAATTCAACTACTCTCCTATGCATGATCATTTAGTAGTTTTTAATATTTTACAGTTATAAACAGTGCCACAATAAAGAATCTCATGCATGTGGTTTTCATATTGTTAAAGATATGTCTTCAGGATAAGAAATGAGATTGTGGGGTCAACTGGCACGTATATGTAGATTTGTTAGATATTGCCCAATTCCTATGTAAAAGGCTTGTACTAATTTCCCTCACCATCAGCAACCTATGAGAATAAAGCCTGTGTGCCTCCAAATCAGTTTAGCAGAGACGCTGAGCAGCGTCTGAGTGGTTGATTTATACTTACCTGTTCTCTCTGACTGCAGATATCATCTAACCATAGTGTCAACAATCAAAGAAAAGGTTTACATAACAGTAAAGGAAGAGGAAGGGAAAGAACAAGAGCTGGGAAATGTTGCTTTTTGGAAAAAATAGTTGGCTTTGATCACAGCCACTGAGGATAGAAACATAGAGCTTTGAGTCTTCCCTTTGAAAGCTTAAAAACCAACAAGATTTTACAGTAACTCTTCCCATGGTCAAGATGAAGCCCTGTCTCCTTTATGTCCCCAAGACCCATACCAATCTTACAGCAAGTTGCACACAGTACTTGAGTTATCTACTTAAATGCCTGTCTACCATTTGACTTTTAGTTTTAAAGTCAAGACCATGCATTGATCAACATATGTATCTCAACTCCTAACACAATGCTCAACACACAAACTTTTGCATTAAATTTTTAATGATAGTATTTTCCTGATTAAAAAAAATTTAAACACTAATTAAAATAAAAACAAACATTTCCTGGGTGCTTACTCTGCTCCACACACCATTCTAAATGCTTTACCTGTATTGTCCCATTTCATTCCCATAACAATCATACAAAAGTTGGTTTTATTACTACCCCCATTTTATAGATGAGAAAACAAAGACTTGGGGAAGAAAAGTAATTCTCCTAAAGTGATATATCATGAAAAAAACGAGTTCATTCCAAAGCTCATGCTGCTTCACTTCCTGATTTCTGACACCACTTACATCATAATAGTGTAGGCAGGTTCCTCTCTTCCTACTGTAATGCCAGAGCTAATCCTAGGTAAGGGACTCCAGGCCATTGTGTCACTCTTAAGGATAAAAGGAAAGGTGGTGGTGTTAATGGTTTCCAAACAGACTCTTAAAAAGCTGCCTGAGATTTTTACCTTTTGGCAAACAAAGCACTGGCTCCTCTGATACATGCGCACATTTATCACCCCCTTGTGACTTGGTTTGCGTACAAGCATCCTATTAAAGAGTTTTTAAAAGGCTGAAATGTGATTTCCTTTCTGACAGCAAAGGAAAATAAAAAGGTGTTCTTTGCCCTCCTGTTCTAATCCGCATTTGGAAGTCAAGTCAGCAATTCCCAGAACTCTATCACCAGCTTGTTACATTTTCATAAATCTGTCCAAGAATACAACACTGTTCAACCAAAAAAAAAGGAATATAAACTGTAAAACACATGCACATTGATACCTGGATCCAATTCTCCCTTATTCTGTATATAAGTGAAAATAAAGCGATGCTTTAACTCTTACAAATGACAATATCACATTACTTAGACAAGTGTCACCAAATCATGATTGAAATTCTGATAGCATTTGCCTTACTGGTAAAAGAAAATTACCTGTAATGCATAGTTTAAATAATTACTTTTAAACAAAAGCTTCTTTTCTGCATTGCTTATTTATCTTCTGAGACCAACTCAGCAGGGCTATGTACTTTATTAAAATTGCCTTCAGACTGCTAATGGCAGGGCGTCTGTTAGCACAGGAAAGTGATGGCAGTTTGACTCCTATTCCTAATATTGGGAGTTAGTCCAGACACTTAAGAGCCAGAACTCTGCTGTGCATTTGACTATGTTATCAACACTTTACTTGCTAATGATACTAGTGACAGCATTTCAGTATGATGGGTCAGACTTAAATAGGAAAGCTTATAATTGTGCTTGTAAAACCAAACAAACCCTCCCCCACTCAAAAAAGCCCTTTATCAGAAGATCAGCTGGTAGTAAGCTTCCTGACTGGGAAGATTTTGGTAAGATCTGGTAAGATTTTGTTCAATATTTTTTTTTCCTTCTCCTTTTCCCACCTTGAATGGGGAGCTTCCATCAACACCTGATATCTTACCCGCTCAGAAAATGACAACTGAAAGCCTTCCTGTGGAGCAACCGTGTGCCAACTACCCAGCAGAAGGTCACACTGATGACTTCCCTGTGGCTTTTATTTTCCCCAGGGAAATCCACAGCCAGGGCTGACTGCCTGCCAAATATGCTGAGTGCCACGAACCAGCAGCGCTGAGAACCCCTATCCTTCTTGATGGGAAACAGTAAGCAACTGTGCCGAACACCTGTGTCAGCTCCTGTTCCTGGGGACACCCCAGGCAAGTGCTCATTCTGCATTCAGAGATGGGGCTCCCTTCTTCTAGCTGGCACTTCTGCCCAAAAACTTTTCCCTAGTCATATGATAGTAGTTACGTTTGTCAGATCTCTATAACATCAGCAGGTCTAATTACTGTTAAAGAAGATGACTCAAATAATCCATAAGTTAAATATTTCCCTATAAGTGTCTAAAGGCAATCAGCAAAATGAATGTATTTCCTGTTATTATGAAAGTAAAAACAACTTGTTCTACCACTACCTTTTTTAAAGATTTCATTTATTTATTTTTAGAGAGAGGGAGAGAAACACCAATAAGTTGTCTCTCATAACTGGGGACCAAACCCAAGCCATGTGTCCTGACCAGGAATCAGGGTACCATGACCTTGTACTCTGCAGGACGATGCCCAACCAACTGAGCCATGCTGATCGGGGTTCCATCACTTCCTTTTACAACTACCCCAACCAACTTGCAGATCAGGAAACTTAGTCTGAGATGAGGAAGACATGATTCCATAGATGAAAAAGATGAACAGATTATACTGATAAAAAAGGCAAGAAAGAAAATGAAGACACTAAATTAAGACTTTAAAGAACTGTATGCATATATGGATGAAAGGAGAGGTAGCTGGAGGAAGAAGAAGGATCAAGTGGAAGTTTTTGTTTATTTATGTTAAGATGGGAAATGTGAGCATGTTTAAATATTAACGGTTTCAGTAAAGAAGTTCAAGATACTAGAATGAAAAATTAACATTTCTGAAATGGCCAGAGGAGATGGGGTGCCACTATAGGTGAAGACCCTGGACGCTCAGTGAGAAAGAGAACCTCCTTCACCTGCAAAGGGATGCAAGTCAGCCCAGATTCAACAACAATTGTAGGTGCATACATGAAGGTGAGGTAGGCATGCATTCTCCTTCAAAAAATAATGTAAAAGAATAATTTCCTTATTTTTCTGTTTAATCATAAAACTGATACTTTTCTTATGATTTAAAAAACTTTAAAATAAACAAGAATTTTCAAGAAAATTATATTAAATACCTATAAACAAATAGGTTTTATATATTTAGTGCACGAATATTCTGGTAGCCAAATCTTGGGAATCTAAGCTTTAGACACCTAAATATTGTTTTAAAATCATTTTAATGTGTTGTTTTATGTTTGAAATATTTTCAATAAAATAAACAGTGATTTGGACATTGGAAACTGCTGCTAATAAGACTATTAGTAGAAGGTACCTCCAACTTTCAAATTTTCATCTTTAACAGTCACTCTATTCTTTGAAATGATAGTAATAATAACTTTAGCAATAACCCTTCCTTCTAAAGATCAGTGATATATCCCTATTCTGATAATTTTTCTAAAAATAAATATGGGCATTTATCTCAGTTCCATATATGATATAATATGCCTTATTTTTTCATTTATATTAAAAATGGTCACTTCTGCCCTGGCTGGTGTAGCTCAGTGGATTGAGTGTGGGCTGGGAACCAAAAGGTCCCGGTTCGATTCCCAGTCAGGGCACATGCCTAGGTTGCAGGCCAGGTCCCCGCGAGGGCCATGTGAGAGGCAACCATACATTGCTGTTTCTCTCCCTCTCTGTCTCCTTCCCTTCCCCTATCTCTAAAAATAAATAAAAATAAAATCTTTAAAAAAAACGGTCACTTCTAGTGGCAGTGACTCTTAATTTGAGTCATTTTTATTTCCCACCTGTTACGGGCACGCAGGCTTCACGGCTGTAAAGGAACTGCGAAGATGGTAACAGAGTGCTTTTCTCAGGGAGCGCAGCGCTGGGCATTTGCAGGTAGACACAGATTAAAGACCTCAAGTCATTAGGCTGATAAGTTTCAGAGCTGATTCCAAAAGTCATGCCCTCTAATTCCTAGTTTTTTTAAACTACTTTATATTTCTCCTAATAAATATTATTTTCAGTCATGTGATAAGTATAATAAAACCATAACATAATTTTCAAACATCTTCCTTGGCAAATAGAAGATGAAATTCATGACTTATTTGTGTATTTATACAAGGCTATGTAGTTAGTTTGGGTTTAAATTTTAAATATCAAACAGATGGGAAATTCAACCATGCAAAGGAAATAATGGAATGCACACTATTTTTAACTATTATATGTCATTGTCATTAATGTCCCTATCATAAAACAATAGAATAATAAGTTATTATACAAAGTCAAAGAACAGGATTAAATTCAAAGGAATTTTACAATTTAGGGATATGAAAAAAAAAATAATAGCTGTACTATCTATCATTAGTTAGTACACAATCATCAGATAATATTTTGATCAGACAAAATTGCCTGGATCATTATTTTTTATTTTCATTCATAAGTTATATTCTATGGATAAAGTGTAATTTTTAAAATGCTTTACCATACCTGTAAGTCTGAGTGATGCTTAAAACATGTGAGAGAATAATAGCCAAGGTCCTCCATCCACATCACCCTCCCCATTCCCATCTCTTGTCCACTCCTTTCTCTCCTCCTGCCACACTGCCCTTCTTTAAACTTCTTCAACACACCAAGCACACCCCTCATACCTGTTCTCACCACTGAACGTTTCTCTCATCACCCATGCATCCTAGTGGTCCCCACTCTCTTTCCAGTCAGGTCTATCCTCCCTTCTCTCCTTATTAGACAGGCCTTTCTGGACACATTATCTGATGTAGTCTCCCACTGTTCTTTACTTCTTTTTATTGTCTTCATAGTACTTATCCCCACAAACATATGTATCAAAATCTTCAATTCACGTTTTCCGCCACTAGATCGACTCTCCAGAAGAGTAAAGAACTCTGTTGTATGAATGAATGAATGGATGGATGGATAAGCATCTTTTCATTCTATCTAGTGGAACAGGAAACTTCTCCAGAGAAAGAATAGTAAAACAAACAAGCAAGCAAACAAAAGAACCTTACTTGATTTCTCCAAATACCCAAAGTATCAGTATTAACCGTGTTCTGTATCAAATTACAAATTAGTAAAGATAGCATAGGCTGATGGTATTTTCTGAATGTGTGCACAATGTTGTGTGCAGAATTACTTGTATTCCATAAGCGGGAAGGCAGCATAATGCGGCAGGCCTGCATCATGTCAAGAAACACAGATTGAATTCTGTTAGCAATAGTTCATGTGACACTGGGTGGCAACTTAGGCTTGTACAATAGGTGGACTGCACTGAAGTTCTTTCTGTCTCTCAAGACTAGGGATAGCCTAGGTATTTGTCTATTCCTTCTTGATTTTGCTGCCAAACATACAAATCCCAAACACGTACTAGATTCAATTTAATGTCAGTATTTACATGAATAGCCGGGTACCAAGAAAAACCCACTTTGGGCTTCAAGTTATTTCTTTTGAATGTTTAGTTCAAAGATATTTGTAAACTGAAAATTTGGGGATATTGCCTAGCAGAAAGCTCTTAATAAAAGTATCACCCTAATGTGGTTCTTGACCCTACCAGAATCCATACAGACATACTTCCAACCCAAGTAGTTAGGCATATTGTTCTAAATACATCTTTTTTTCAAGACTCTCCATATTTAGCTAAAAGCAGAGACATCAGCATTTGCACTACAGGAAGATCTACTTAAAATTATTATCCTTTAAGATGGAGGGTAGCGTTCTCTCAGGATATATAACAATAGTAATCTGTATAGTCCCCTAATATTAATGCTAGGATATCACTAAATCCCTGAAACATTCAGGGAGAACTTTAAGCTTAGCTTCTTTCTGAACAAGCTATTTTTACTTAATGAGATGTGATCAGACTGAAGGTCCAAGGCATTTGCTTCTCTGTGTGATGGAAACTAAAACCCCACTGGCAGTTATTCAACAGGAGACCTGAATGTGGAGGAACTAAGTCAAACTCCGGAGGAGCTGTGCAAGCAGTAACACCAGAGGGGTAACAGAGATGGAAAAGATCCCCAAGTTCTATCAATAACTACGCAATGGCAGTGAGAGTTGTGATCACTGTTTAAAGCAAGTGGGAAGCTTCTCTGAAGCTGGCAAACACAAAGCCATCAGTCACTCATGGTGACGCCCAGGGCAATGGGACTGCGAGTGTCAGCATGGTTCCAGCTTACTGAGGAGTATGACTGACACCAAACCTTCCACCATGGCTGACAAATGCTCATCGGAGACCCTCTGACTGTTGCAACCTTCCTATTTACATAGAAACTGCCTGTTCTAACTAGCCTTCCCTTTACACATGGTTGTCAACATTCAGTACTTAAAATTAACGTTAGCAAACAGACTGATTCTGAAGAGTGCCAAGAGCATGTAGAGGTATGCCCAGGCCCAAGCAGAGAAGAAAGTAAACTTGACTTTAGAGCTAGTGTTTTCCTACTACAATTACATAACTAATCACATTTTATATGTTCTAAGGTTTTGAATCTGAAAAAATATCAAGAAACCTTCACTTCAGTACAATTTATATATCATAAACAATAATAGAAATCAGCATATCTATCTATATATCTTATTAGCTTAGATGTGTACTTCTAGTCTTAAAAATGTCTTTATTTTTTTCATCTTCAAATCATAAAAAGAATACCCAAATGCTCAACGTTTTTTATATAAAGGTGCTAGTCATGATTTGCAAAACTAAGAACATACCAAGTAAGCACATATGAGAACAAGTGGCAAGAGACATGAGGACTCTAGAACTGATGGCAAAAGAATGATCAGCAAATGATAATGCAAATGTCCTGACCTGTTGAGTCTCCCAGTCCAATCTCTCCTACTCCCGATGTCCTTGATATTATCTATAGCTTGCAATGCTAAAAAAATATAAAAAAGAAAAGTGTTTAGCAAGAAGTCAAAGTAATTCCAAAATACTCAGTTGAAAAAAAAATAAACATCATAATTAAACAAGATTCCTACAACTAAACTGTGTAAGAAGTACTATGTAATTTTCATTGTAATAACTTTTAAAAGACCAGTTTCATAGTCACACGACAATGCCAGACTCGTTGGACTGTGCCAGTTAATGGTTGATGAATGAATAATGAACAGCTGAAAAACAAATTTTTATAAATGACAGTCAAGACAAAATGACAGTTTAAATATAAAAATATGAGCCAGCTATATATACACACACGCACAAACACACACAGATACATATATACATATACATATATTTATATACACACATACACACACACCAGTTATTTTGGAGCTGTACCAATTAAATCACTTCTTAAAAATCTTTATATTATTTGTTCAGTCATATAAGCACGCATGTGTGCATGTAGCTCTGGGCCTAGTTTTATTAAGAGAAACAATTTTAACCATCTTTATAGTCCAAGATGGTTAACCTGAAGTATACCTATGATAAAACATTACTCACAGCTACAGTACTTTATGAAGAACATGCTAATGGGCGCTAAAATTTATTAAATACAGACTAGCCCTTCTCAAAGCAGTGCTACATTACCCTAGGATTCTAAGTTGTACCAAAATATAAGGTCTACAAACTCATTGGATAAATTCTAGGTTAAAACAACAAAAAAGTAGAATATAAACAGAAGCACTCTGTTTACACCCAGCCACTTTACCAGAGACAGACCCCAGTGTCACCAAGACCAGCACTGACTCATTGGCCCCACGATGGAAGAGCTATAGGTCTTTGCAAATGTAACCTCTTGAAACCTTATTTTACTGATCTGTAAATGATTTCATAGTCCTGACATGAACTTAAAAATGAAAAAAAAAGTATAATACACGTAACCATTTTATTCACTATCATGATTTTATTTTTTATTTGTGGCTATAGAATAATTTTTATAAGGGAAAGTTCATCAGCTATTCTCAGCTTTTTAGGCTTTGGCTCCCAAAATGATTAAGTTCTATGGTTTTAAAATATTTAAACATTTATTAATTATTTCCGTGGTCTTGTTTACAACAGAATTATTAAAATTGGAAAATATAAATTTTATAAATGTTCTGACCTGGGATGGTACAGTTGCCGGTATCGCCAACCTGACTGTGTGATTGGTATTTTGAGTAAGACTTCAGAATGCCACTTCCAGGACACTGGTCCAACATACTGGAGGCAGGGATTTACGGGCAACCTAGGACAAGGTCACTCGTATAGCTTTTGATTATTAGTTTACATACGACTTTTCATCTTTATTTTGAAAGGCCTCAATAATTTTGGGTGATCTAAATTCTGTTAAAGTATATAAAGTAGTAAAAGGAATCGTACACCAAGACCAAGTATGATTTATCCTAGGAATGCAAAGTTGGTTTAACATCTAAAGATCAAATAATGTAACATATCATACTAACAAAATAAAAGCCAAAACCATATAATCATCTCAACAGATGCTGAAAATCACTTGAGAAAAATCCAATACCCTTTCATGGTAAAAACACTGACAAACTAGTAACAGATGGGAACTTCCTCAAACTAATAAAAAGCATTTATGAAAAAACACCCACAGTTATTACAGTGAAAGACTGACTGCTTTCCCCCTAAGATCAGGAAGAAGACAAGGATGTCCACTCATCCATTTCTATTTTACTCTGCATTGCAGGTTATCAGCAGGGTCATTAGGAAAGAAAAAGAAATAAAACATTGTCGGATCAGAAGAGAAGAAATACATAAAACTCTCTCTCCTTGTATATAACATTATTTTTAAAATACTAAGGAATTCACTAAAAAATATTAAAACTTACAAACAAGTGCAATAGGGTTGCAGAACACTTATCCAATATACAAAAAAATCAATGGAATTTCTACCAATCAATAATTTGCAAGTAACATTAAAAAGACAATTTAATTTTAACATCAAAAAAAAGAATAAAATACTTAAGTATAAAATCAATAATAGATGTCAAAAATTCCTAGTACATTAAAAACAAAAACAATATAAAAAAATAGCTTCTTCTTCAAAAAAAACAAAACAAAAAACAGCAAATGGCAGATGATGTAGGTGCTGTGGAGGCCCTGGATATCCAGGCTGAGAATGGGAGGCCAGAGGTTCCACAGACAATTCAGCAGCAGCATTCAGGACCAAGGTCACGGCTGGGTCAGGTGGGTGGGAGGCTGTAGTGTTCAAGGAGGCAAGGCCCAGGACAAGGAGTGGACCCCTATCACCAAGCTGGGCTGCCAAGTCAAGGACAAGAAGATCAGCTCCCTGGAGGAGATCTCTCTTCTGCCTGCACATAAAGAAATCTGAGATCCTTGTCTTTTTCCCGAGGGCATCCTTCAAGGATGAGGTTTTGAAGACCATGCAGGTAGAAAAGCAGATCTGGGCTGGCCAGAGGGCCTGGTTCAAGACATGTGTCACTATTAGGGTAAGTGATACTAATATGGAAATGAGCTAGTCAGGTTACGGTGAAGAAAAATATAAGAATTGGAAGCCCCACCACCACCACCTGTCACTGCTCCTTTTTTTCCTTTTATTTCATGCATGCTGCTTAAAACTAGTTTGTTTCATGAACT
Source organism: Micronycteris hirsuta (assembly GCA_004026765.1). Taxonomy (NCBI): domain Eukaryota; kingdom Metazoa; phylum Chordata; class Mammalia; order Chiroptera; family Phyllostomidae; genus Micronycteris; species Micronycteris hirsuta. Next base: position 58,769 of record PVJI01003071.1, read on the forward strand.
TGCCTATTGTATTCACTGCTTTATCTCTAGCACCTGGAACAGTGCCTGATTTAAATTGGATTTTAATATACACTTGGTAGATGAATGAATAAATGTATTCATGAGGACATATGTAAATTCTTCTCTTTACTAGCTCTGTGTCCATTGACAAATTGACTAGCTTTTCAGCTTTTATATCCCCATTTCCTTAATGCAATAGTGACTAATGATTTTAACCTAGTTCATTCAAATACTATTTATTGAGCACCTATTATATGCCAGATATTGTTCTAAGCAATGCTATTACAGCAGGGAACAAAAGATAAATCTCTTACTAAGTTTATAATCTGATGAATGAAGAAAGATAAGAATATACTGTGACAATAAATTAGATGGTGACCAAATAGCTTGCAAATAGGAATCAGAGAGGAGGATCTATAATTTTAAGACAGGTAACTGGGAAAGAGGACATCTGAGAAAGGAGCTGAGGGATTGAGACACATGCACATTGAAGCTAAAGAGCTTTTCACACAGTGAGAATTGAAAGATGGCATGACTGTATTTTCAGAGGGGCTGAATGGCAGTGAGTAAATGAGAGAGTAATAGAAACCGCAATCAGGTAAGTGAGGGACGGGCAAAGGCAGATTGGGTGAGATACTGGAGGCTCTTCTCTTGTAACTGTTATGGAATGTGGCTTTTGTTCACAGAAAAATTAGGAGCCATTGGAAGGGTTTAAGCAGAAGTGGTATATGGTGGGATTTTAGGTTTTTATTTTTCAGCAGGGGTGCTGTTGGCACCTTCTCTTTGCCTTGACCATTGAGCACATGGCAAGTCATCCAGCATCTCTAAATTCACCCACTGAATAGCAGTAGCAATTTCCAGACCTTTAACAAGCACAATGCCCCCGTTTTATTTCCAGATGTATGTTAAGAATAGATGGAGGTTGGAAAAAATGTAGAGTCTATTTTAATATTCCAGATTATAGTTTGTTATCTTTCTTTACAAAGATTTATTTATTTATTTTTAGAGAGAAGGGGATGGAGGGAGAAAGACAGGAAGAGAAACATCAATGTGTGGTTGCCTCTCACATGCCCCTTCCCAGGGACCTGGACTGCAACCCAGGCATGTGCCCTGGCTGGAAATTAAACTGGTGACCCTTTGGTTCGCAGGTCAGTGCTCAATCCACTGAGCCACACCAGCCAGGGCAATATAATTTGTTAGCTTGAGCCACAGTGGCAGCAATGAATTCAGATATATATCTCAGATGGGATTTTCCAGTTAATGAGATGTGTATATGAGTGAAAACTAGAAGTCAAGGATGACTCTTAGGTGTTTGGAATGAGCAACTAAAAGGATGTTGTTGCTCTTCACTGAAATTGTGAAGACTGAATATAGATGGAGCAGATATGGTAAAGAAAGTGGGCATCAGTCAAGGCACATTGAAAACCACTATGTAAAAGGAGATATGCATATGTTATCCAAAAAAAATCTGTAAAATGAGGTAACAGGAACTAGTTCTAAACTGATGAATTTTTTAGAGTGCATTTTATGGAGGGATAGGGTTAACAGAAATAAATATTAGATGAATAAATGATTACTGATAACTAATAGCAATCTATTAGCTATTTTAAGCAATTAGGTTATGTCATGAAAAGTTCTGTTGTTGTTGTTTTGTCTTAAAATAACTGCAAAGAATAAGTATAATAGTGGAATTTCAAACCCTAAATGCTGTGTGGGTAGGCAGGCTTTTAAAGCTGTTAAAGTCCCACCAGGTCCACATCACTCGGAGCAGACTTCCTACAGCGAGATTAAGCTCAGTTCTGGAAAAACAGTGGGTACCCCCACTGGCCTGTACCTCATACTGACTAAACACCACCACTTCCAACATTGTGGAGTCAATTGGTCAATATACACAACCTTTTCTACATTCATGATCAATTTAAGGATTGCAGAGAAAGTGCTACTTCCAGACATTATTTAGACACCCTTTACGGACAGTCTTCAGTCACTCTTCCATGGACAAAAGAAATTATCTGAATCAGCACAATGAACTGATCGATACAAACACACAGTTTAGAGTTGCCAGGAGGAAGTATCCACTTGCATCCCTGCTGGAATCTTTCCCCCGACTGGCAACGTGCTGCCTGCTCATTAGAGTAGGAAAGCAATGCTCATCACATCAATATGACATCCCCCCAAAATATGTTGAATAACGTTATAAAAATCCTGTTTCAATATTTTCTCTTCATATTCTCTAGGAATAGATACAGGTGAGGTAATTTGCATTTCAAAAGAAGTCCTTGCACACATGTACACTACAACACACTTTACTTCCTTTAGTTGAGAACATGGCATCAGGTTTCAGACTGACTTAGCCTACCCTTAGACACGTTCTTCCTCCCTATAAAAGTTAATGGAAGGCAAATGAATGCCATTCTTCAGCCAAGGAGTACCTTAAATCACCACTTAGCTAAAGGAGTTAGAAGGTTCATGCAAAGGTGGTCGCTTGAGCTAAAGTGGAAGAAATGTGATCAAGAAGTACCAGTGGCAGACAGATGACCCATGGTCCACATTGTTGTTTCCCTGGAAGGACATCGTGTGTCCTGATGAATTACCATTCATTCAAGCCAGAAGTACTGTGAGATCGAGCCCGGGAACCAGGATGAAAACCAGTGCCTGTACGATCATCTAATGAGGGGACAGAGCTGCTTCAGTGATGCCGCTTCACTCAATTAGCGGACATGGCTTTTAATGCTGCTCTGCACAACTAAAGCAATTTTGATTACTTAGAGCTAAGTCTCCATTTAAAATGCTTCAGAAGCTAAAACAGGGTGTGTTTTTTTCCCTAATATAATTTATCTTGAGAGTATTTGAATGGTAATAAGCTATTTGAAAGCCAATCACATTATTTCCTATTTCTCCCTAAGTAACATCGAAATATATTTTTAAAAGTTCAAATGATAGAATATACTGTAGCAAATGAAATGTAAATAAGATAGCAAATGATTAAGGATGTGCCGGGGGTCTGTGTGAGTGTGTGTGTCTGCAGGCACTGTGTGTGTCTCTCTGTGCCAGAATTACAGTTGGTGAACTTCATGCCATCAGCCAACATTATCAGGAGGGCTGCATATTTATTCTATAGATCCACATTTTAAAAAAAAGTCCAGATCTTGCCTTCTTTGGCTGGGAGGACATATATTTCACAGCTTTTGATATGGAGAATTGACGTTTCTACTTCATTAATTGTTTCCCATGTCACTGCATGATGAAAAGCACTGATACGGAGAGCGATACAATTTCTTCAACATGGTGATCACTGACCCACATCGTGACGAAAACCTTACCCTAGCAGAGGCCATTGAATTCCCTTCATTCTCCTTAGAAACACAGTGTTCTCACCCTACATCTCACGCAAGTCATCTTCTTGCTTTCTCTCAACTCAGCGTGTTTAATTCTATGACTGCCTTGCACTGTGTGAAATTCTATGAAATTTTGCTTATTTAATTAGAAGGTCAATGAGTAAAAGGAATTACTAAAGTGTAAGACACACAGGAGGTGCCAATAAATTTTTGTGAAATTGAACACAAATTCTACACTGAAAAAGAAGGGGAACTCCATGATTGCATCCACCCCTTCCTTTGCTTCCCTGCGGTGAATGGCAACATCAGGACTAAACGTGGAGAATGTGAATCTATAGCTGCACTTTATCATCACCAAAGTCAGGTTTGCTTTGTTGTTTTTATGTAAGTAGGTCCAATACAAACTAAGTTTTAAATGATACACATCTTCACAATTTTGTTTCATAAAAGAGCTACGTGAACATGTGAATCAGAGTCGTGCGTGGCAGAAGCTAGGACAACATTTATATCGTCAACACTCTGGGCTACTGGAAACCCATAAGGTGAATAAATTAACAAACATTAGGCCTTTTTCTATTTGTTCCAATATAATGTTTCATTTTCTTAAAATCATTTAAATAATTACTTTCTTGCCTCCAAAAGGGTGAACTCCAAAAGCATGTTATACTCTCAGGGAGCTGGTACATATTAGTAGAAAGTAGTGTACATTATTGCCATTGTTTGTGAATTAAGTAAAAATTAAATTAAAAAAATATGGCTCAGGAAGCAAGTCATCCTTCCTATAATGTATTATGTTTTTCATGACTTTAGGATCTGCAAAGGATATGCACTGACTCTGTCCCCTGCTCTCCAGAGTATATGATGTGAAATCACATCATTGACTCAAATTATTGCCAAAGTAGAGAAAAACTACTAATAGTTTCACTTACTCTCTTCTCTTGTTAAAAAGGTACATGAGACAGGGAGGAGGGATTTTTCTTAGTTGTAGGATTTTTTAAAAATTAAAATTTCAGGATTGAGTTTAATGGGAAAGTTCCAGTAATATGAAGTTGTACATACAATTCAGCAGGTATACATCTCTTAAATGCTTCCCCTCACTTCCTCTTTGTTCTCTAGTAAAGTACAGGTCAGAAGTACCATTGGCAATGATTACCATTCAGTTTTCTACTAATGCTAGTATCTAACATCACAGATACTTTTCCATCCCAGTTGATTAAACTTCAATTTTGAACATATGTATATGATATTTGCATGGTTTGAAAGTAAAAAAATGTATATAAAAAGGTAATTCTAAAGAGACTTACTTCCATCCATCTCCCTTCTATTCAATCCCATCCACACATTATATGTAATTATTTTCATTAATTCTGGCTTATCTTTCCTGTATTTCTTTTTATAAAAATAAAGCATATATGTAGTGTATGTGTATGTGTGTGTATATGTGTATATATATATATACATATATATATACACATATATATATACACTTGTTATTCTTTCTTGTGCAAAAGATAGCATATTGTCTATACTCTTTTAAGTTTTTAAAATTTTTCAACTAACAATGTATCCTGAAAATGTCTTCATACCAGTACATGGAGATCTTCCTCATTATTTTTACAACTCTGAAATACTTCATTGTATGGGCATACTTCCGTTTATTCAACAGTTCTTTTATGGATGGAAATTTACATTATTTCCAATACTTGACCATTGCAAATACTGCTACAATTAATAACGTATCATGAGTATTTTTTTAAATCCTTGTGAGATACTCAGAAAAGAAAGCTGCCTTACTCTACTGAGCTAGCGTCAGCTGCCTCCTCATTTCTCCTGTGAGAGAAGAGGAACTGGTCAGCCTGAATTACCTTTGATGATTTCAGTAGAGCTCAGTTTTACTCCTACTCTTGAATATAGATCTCTGTGAATAAAGTAAATATGAAATAGTTGTGGTTGGTATTAACGGCAAGAAATATATTTTAGAACTTTTTAAAAATTTTTCTTCATTTCACAGGACTTTGAGACCCTAAACTAACCTAAACTCACAAGAAGTCCTAAAAAACATGAGACAGGAAATATTCTCCTATACAAACATCTTTGTAGCAAGGAACAACTCTTAACTTTCCTAAGTGGAGAACTCATGTATGCAGGGCTTGATAATAAGTGATGGACTGAATGAATGGATGAATGGATCTACTGAGTCCAATGGAAACCTCACACAAAAGCCTAGGAATAATTTCCAGGAAATATGAGTCTGAGTTAGAGTTCTGAAGGTGGGCAAATGTGATGAACTTTTTTCCACTCTTCCAAAAATGAGGCAGCCAAACATAATGCCAAGACCATCTCTACTGCAGTCCCGATGTATTGGATGGACATAGATCTCATTTCATGGCTTAAGGTCACTGTATGCCCATCCAATAACACATTCCTTGGTGTTGCCGTAACTGTTATAGGAATGATGACTAATGGTTTGGGGGGGGAAGTAGAGGTTAGACAATAAGCAAAGAGAAAACTGCCAGGAACAAGGGGGTTTCACTCAGCACGTTCCTGTGAGGCATCCCTCTCTTGTTGAATGGACCAGAGTTCCTCAGGGGAGAAAGGTAAGAAGAAAGAAAAAAAGAATGGTTGCCAAAATATAAAAGACTGAGAAACCCCAAAAGGGAGGTAAAATGTACCTTTCCTAAGACTATTGTTGATTTTACCTTTGCCCTTGGAGCAGACTGAAGTACAGCTAATGCTCCGAGGAAGCTCGGAGATTCTAAGAGAGAATTTAATATTGGTTAATGCTTTTGCACCAAGATTTAATTGATTTTTAATACCAGTTTTTCATTCACTTGTATCATTTTTAATTCAAATATCTGATTCATCTGTATTACTTCAGAGAGGAAAAATGGGGTGTGGATGGCTGCCTAAGCAACAAAAGCATTGCTAATATAAGCATTTTATGGAATCACCATTTCATTATCACATGCAGGGCATTAATCGAAGCACCTTGTTTAAGGTGGGAAAGAGCTTTGCTAAGAGAGAATCTTTCAGCACCGCACCTCCCGATGTGTCATGTCATCTCGAATCCTTTTTAGAAGTAGGTAGAGTGTAACTAATAAATAAAATCTGAGCCTTTAAGTTTATTTATCAAGAAGTTACATGGTCCATTTTTTTAAGTATCTGTGGCCACAGTCTTATTAAATTGTCTCTAAAACTGCCCTGTCACAGAGTACGATGTATGTACACTAAACATATTTCATTTGTAAAAGGCATCCCAGAGAGAGGAGATGTGGATGGGAGTGAAGAGTAGATCAGGGGAACCAAATGGGTGCAGATGCCCCACTGACAAAGGAAAAAGGCATATGGCCTCCTTCCTTCCTGGGGCTCAGAGAGAGCTCTAGATTTCCCAGTGACTGGCTTCTGCGTGCAAGCTTCACTGGGAAGATATTTTGTATGCCACAGAAAACCAAGATGTTTGCATTCCCACCGATCCAGGGATAAGTCATTTTCCTCATACAGACACAAAACATACAGTATATGAATGTTTAATGGAGGCTAAAACTGGGAGAGGAACAGAAAACAAGAACAGAGCAGGTTAAAAAAATATCTGGTTTCTCTCTATCAAAATACTAATTAAAATTCATGTTCATGGGGATGATTATACATATATTTTTGAACTAAAAGTCTAACCTGGCACTATTTTTTGGCCTTATTTTTGTGACAACATTTTAGTCCATATGGCATGAAGTGAATCATTTTACATCTTTTTTTAAGCTCTATGTGTTTTTCTTGTTGTCTATTCCCTCTTCTCCCACCACACACACACTGGCAGCCGCTACCAAGTTACCAAATGCCAACTCAACCCTGCAAGCTGGCTGCATGAAGCTATGTAGTACTGGCATTTTCCTTTCTTTGCAGAAATAGTCTCATTCTCTGCCACCCCACCCCACCCCCCGCTCGCTCTCTCTCACACACACACATACACACACACTCACACACATGTGTGCACACACAACCCCATTGAAACATTCTGAATATTTCTCCTTCATTTCCATGCTTATCTTTCGATTCTGCAGGATTCTGCCCAGTTCCAGTACGTGTGCAGCCCGGGCTGCTGGTTTGTGGCGTGCTACCCCAGCTGACTCAGGGCCTCGCACCCCTGGTTTTCCTTCTGCATGGCACTATGATAATTAGCGGTATTCTTAAGACCCACTATAAATAAAAGGTTAATCGAGCCCATGTAATTAGTTTAGTCACAGCAAAGTGCAAAAACCATGATTGTCCAGCGATCTGCTTTTCTTGCTTCCTTTTTTTTCTCTATCATTATAACCCATGCCCCTGCTTTTTCAGACAGAAGAATGCTTCTGATCTGCAGAACAGCCACACGGCCCGACCGTCTGGGTCCTGGATGGCACACGTTTAGTACACGTGCTGCCTCCTCTGGTATCAGGCACTGCTGACTTTGTGTGGAGGGGCAGCAACTCCACCTAACAAATGTAACTTTAACAACAGTAAAACAGCCTAATAGCTTAGCATGCCAGGGGGCTAATGCGGCGGGCCATTTCCTGCTGCACTAAATAGCCCCGGTTTGATTCTCATTGCCAAGTGTCGAACTGAGAATTGCAAGGCAGGAGTGGCTCCTAATTCATTAGATAAAGGGGGTCATTGCTCATAGGACTGGAGAAATTTTAGCAGGATAAGAAATTGTACAAGGCATTTACCTTTCAGATGCCATGAAAAGCTAGGCTCTCTGTGATCTGGGACAGCGGAGTCCCTGAACACAAGGGCTCTCTTCCTGGTACTCATGTGTGAATGTGTAACTTTGGGCAAGTTTGCTTTATCTTGCAAAGTTTGCCTGGAAAGAGGCTAGAACGGAAGGTGATCCTAATACTGAAGCTATTACCTATTATTTGTAAATCACTTTGACACGCTTGGAACAAAAGCAACAACATCAGAAGAGCACATGATTTAGCCTCGGCTATAAGATAAATGACTCCTGAGTCGCCCCTGCCAGCTACTCCGCCTCGTGTTCCCTGGAAAAGTTGCTGTGGATGGTTGTGACCTGGCTAACAGGCTGGGCAGGAGAGAGACTGCTCGCAATCAAAGGGAGACCAAAATTCTTGTTAGCATCGCTACATCTCATCATATTGTCTGTCTTTATTTTTATTCTTTTTTTATTTTTCTTTCAGGCAGTTATAAAGAGTTCTAAGTTCAAACTACCCTGAATAGTCAGGGTACAGTTACATGGACGAAATAACACCCTTATCTTGTTTTTTCAATAGAATAAAAATCAAAAATTTCAAACGAGATCACTAAAATGGGACATCTTTATTTCTTCAACATTAGCCCTAAAACAACTGATTTCTCTAATTCCTGCCATCACTCAGATTGGCCTTGAATTACCTCCCAATAGGCCTCCCATGTGCTTCTAGATGAGAGTGTGTAATGGGGGATCTGTTAATTAACTAGAAGCAAAGTTGCGCGGTGGGGATCAAACACTGGATACGTCCTAAAACTCCCACAGAGAAGATGAAATGCAGCGCAAACTTTAAAGACTTCCCGTCATTAGCTGAGACCTTGCTGCTCCTGGCCCAGACCCCTCCTGTTTCAGAGAACAATGAGGACAATGACGGCAGAAATGAAATAGTGCAGCCGGGGACAAAGGAACTAGCTATTTACCCGCAGAAAAAGAAAGAAAGCGGGGGAGGGGGAGAAAAAGGGAGAACTTTCTTTTTCTGTGGTTCCTGTCTACTTTTAATTAATTTATGACTGCCAGGAAATTGCACAGAGCTCACCCAAACACATTGTACTGGAGCACAGTGTTAATATCTGTAACATCTACTGTTTACTCCCAGGAAAAGTGCACCAGGTCGGGGAGAGGGGGGATGCTGAGGAAGGAGAGAGAGAACAGGATGGAATCAATGAAAAAGGACCTATTGTTGGAGTGAATTTTCGCTCTTAGGATCAAGGTTCAAACTGGCAGATGATGAAAACAAAAGAAAAAAAAGAAGAAACACTGTTCTGCGAGTAATAAATCAATTTAGATCAATTTTTGTTGTTTTGTTTTTTTTTTTATCACAGTAAAAACCAGCCACCGTGCCTGGACACAGAGCTTGACTTGTGCAATTTTCAGAGGTTTTCTAATACCTTCCATGTAGAGTAAATATCAGGATCAGAAGCACACAGTTATAGTGGCGTCTGCTTTTCTGTTTCTTGACAAGACGCAAATATGAAACATTATACTGAAAACTGAGCAAACTGTTGAGTTACAAAACCTGACTACTGAAGGCCCTCTTCTTGTTTTGCATTTTGCATTTTTGCAGAATTCAAATCAGGAGTTTTTCCATATAACTAAGTGCCAGGCTTCAACGAGATTGAGAGAACAAATAAAAACACCAGTAAGGGTCACACACAGAGAGGAAGGCTTGGCTCTCCCTACTTCATGTTGAAGCTCTTACTTTGAGAGGGACCAGTAGGATGAAGGGAGCCATTGCTTAGAGGGGCTGATGGTTCTGCTTTCTCTCTTAAATGTTGATGTGGCCACACTAGCCTCATTTTATTTGTAAAGGCCAGGCTTATGCCTGTGTTTTCAAATCACATGCTTAAAACAATCAGTGTAAACTCTGCCTATGGATGAAACAAGAAAATCCCCTAGGACTGTTTTGTGACTACTTCCCTCACTTCTCATTTTTTCAATATGAAGGGTTTGGAATTAATAGGCTCAACCACAAACTCAACTACAGGGAAAAAATTCTTAAGCATATAGTTCAACCAACTGAAAATACTATATAATGAAAAGGGAGTGAATGTTAGAGGTTCACCCATTAGCTGCTTGTACATTCAAACCAGTATAAAAATAAACAAACAAAAAGTCCATTTTGAAGTGAAAGAAACATTGTCAATTATTGAGAATCTTATCTAGTGTTTCCACACATAAACTCGCAAAGAATAAGAATTCCCAGCTACATTTTGTGATTGATACGGCTATGCCATTTAACAGTGACAATATGGCAGAATAGCAGAGCAGTATGATAAATTAGGGAAGAAGGAGCCTAAAGTTATACTTCTGGCATCTAAGGAAAGATGTGTGTCTTAGGAAAGATTTATTCTCCTCGGTACTCTGATCATTCTACAGTGTCGTTTTAAGTGTCAAATGATGTTATATATGTCAAAGTTTTCAAAAAACCATCTATTTACTTTCAATTTGATTGTCTTCTGTGTTCCTCAAACTGCACTGGGTCCAGAATACAAGGTATTTAGGACCTAAAAATCTACAATAGGTTTACCAATTCCTTTGGGATTTCATAACTCTTCAAATTTTCTGAACAGGTTTAGAAATCAGTCTAGAGTCCTGGCTGGTGTGGCTTAGTGGACTGAGCACCAGCCTATGAACCAAAGGGTTGCTGGTTCGATTCCCAATCAGGGCACATGCCTGGGCTGTGGGCCAAGAGGTAACCCACGGATGTTTCCCTCACACGTTGATGTTTCTCTCTCTTTCTCCCTTCCACTCTCTCTAAAAACAAATAAATAAAATCTTTTTAAAAAGAAAAAAGAAAGAAATCAGTCTAGGAATAATCACTTCTGTAATCCATCCCAGTTAACTTCATCTTGCCTTTCATTCAGCATGTATTTTTTTCCCATCTATTCACCACAATATCTTACAAGCAAGATTATATTATTTCTCCCAAAATAGCAATGGTTACTTTGTTTCACTCCATTCATCAATTTTATCTCTCCATTCACGCACTATCCTATTTATACAAGTATCTAAAATTTTTAATATATTTTTGTAACATTTCTGTCCTTACAATAATTTGAGGAAAATTTGAGACATTTCCTTTATATCTAATAAGACTTCTATAGTAGTATTAAAATCAAAATAATGATAATAGGACAGGACTTGACATGTTAACTGTAAAGATATAAGAGCAATAACACAAAGAGAAATCAACTGATATTTAATATGTTTAGGATTAAAATAACCAAACATTAGAAAAATAAATCTATTCCTAAAAAAGGAAAGGACCCTGACCATTAAGATTATAATTGTTAGAGAAAAGTCCAAGGGCAGAAAAACAGGGCAAATATTACTAATCTGTGACTCTATTATCAAACATTACTAACTGATAAGAGTGACCTTCTAGTTTAATTAATTATTATTTGGCCAGCAATATCACCTGAGTTTAATGGCCCCTACAATAGCTTTGAGAAGTAACTGAATACCAATGTCCTATGTTCTGTTTGACCTGTATAGTACTAACACTTTTTAAAAGCATTTACCAATATCTAGAAATTGAGAAAATTCATATTTCCAACACTTTTGGAAAACTTGGAAGATCTGGCAATGCCATGTCCACCCTTGCACATGACAGCAATCTACCGACACTGCATGGAAGCTGCCCACGTGGCAGATAGACACTCTTGGGCTCATCACAGTCCTCACTAGTTCTGTGGGGCTCCCATAGCTAGTCGACTTTTTGACACTTGAGATTTAAGAGCAGGCTTTAGGGGTTGGAGGAATGAAATATTGAGAGACTTTTTTCAGAACATAGATATTATAGTTGTTCCTCTTACACATAGCCTTTTTATAAAAGACAAAAATGTGAAAATCAATAGAAAAATACAAGATAATACAAGTCACACAAAAGAAATCAGTAAATGAACAACCCTTATAATATTTGTAAATGCAAAGGAAATGGAATGAGGATAAAAAATTATAGAATATTCTAAACTATATATGAATTACAATGAAAATACATAAAACACACCAAAAACTTAATCAGGAATAAAAATGATAAGTATATACAATTATGAAGTTAAAAGAAATGACAAAAAATAATATACAAAAAAGCATAGCACAAAAACAATAGATTAAGATCCTAAATTAAAATTATGGTAAGAGGATATAGGTACAAGTTATAGAACTAAGGGATCAAAAAATAATATTGAAAATATGTTAAAGGAAAAAAGTTAAATTTAAGTTGGCAATGCAAAATCCAAAGCTTTTTGTTTTTTTGGAGTTTCCCCCCATTTCATAAGATAACTTTAATGTGAGGTAGCTGTGGACAGACAGCCAACCTCCCACAAAGGTGTCCTTCCATGCCTTTTCTTGAAGGGATTTCTTGAAGGGATTACCTAGTGGGTAAGGTTTGAGAATTCTCTGAATTTAAGGTGCTGAAATTAGGAACATAATAGATGGAACTTTCAATTGTGCTACTTGATCCCATTTGGATATAGGAGTAGCCAGTAGAAGGAAACCTATCTGCATATTTGGATTTAAGAAGCCAGAGAGATTTTTAAAACAGATCCATAGAAAGGACATGCCGAGGATACAAGCAGTCTTTTCCAATATGCTCAGTTATGAACAGATCAAAGGCTGGGGCATGTGTCATGATTTTTATACAGGAAAATGTGCTCAAAAGAATAAAGGAAAGGTACAGCTTCCTTTCCAAACTATGAAGAACAATCTTTAGGGAAACTTTCTTTGTTTCATGAGCTCTTGATTCACATCCAATTTTGGCTGTCCAAATCTAAACATGGAATCCAAGGCCAACTCCCTCATACTTCCCATTGTGCTACGGCTGTTCCCACCCACTGCCCTATAATGTATGCTCAGGAAACTGAAGATAATTTTAGTATCAGCTTAAGGGGCCATGCCAGAGGACCTATAATATTTGACTGCATAATTATGGAGGCAAATATTTTGCAAAATAATGATATTCAATAATTTAGTTTTCCAGCGTCACAGGAATAAAAAGGATTATACCTGGATTCCTGAATCATTGACATTTACTATATAAGGAAAACCAATTTTTAAAAAATTCTAATTACCAGAATATAGAATATATTCCTAAAATATATCACGTATTCACCTGTCATCTTAAAGACAGAGAGCTGAAGATAAACATCTTGATGGCTAGAGTTATTATAAGAAAGGGCACAATTATATTTTGAAGGATTATCAAGGTTAAATGCTACATCAGTGGTCCTCAGCAGGGGCTGATTTTGTCCCCCAAAAGACCTTTGTCAAAGTCTGGAGACAATTTTGTTTGTGTCAACACTGAGTGAAGTGGGGGAGGTGCTACTGGCATCTAGTGGATAGAAGCCAAGATTGCTGCTAAAAGTCCTAGAACGCATAGAATAACTCCTCTTTCCACCCACATCTTCCCAACAAAAAGAATTATCCTGCCCCAAATGTCAACAGCACTGAAGATAAGAGACCCAATACTGCTAAATGGGAGCAACCCATTACGGCTGCAGTACTTGCACTAATTTTTACATTTTGTTTTGTTTTACGTTATCTTTGTCCCTCCCCTGCACTTGCTCACTCTGTGAGGCCTTTAGAATTGCCCTTCGTCATTCTGATTTGCTACATTATTCTGCTGTGGGCTTGGAAAACATTCTTTTAAGCTTATTACCGTATGACCATATAGCCTATGAAAGAAGGCTATAAAGCTACCTTAGGAGTAAATCTTGGTAGTTTAGAAGCATAGATTAGTGAAATAGTTTTAAATTGTCTAAGCTTATTTTGATTCATATTCTAATTACTAGAGATTACCAGACTTCAAATATGTGAAGTATTGCTGTGGTTTATTCAAAACTAAAGAACCAACAAACAACTGAAAAACACATGAAACCAAATAACAAGAACAAACACTGTGTATTAATCTACTAATACCAGATTAATATCTTTAAAAAACTGAGTTAAAATGTGCCTTCTGCTCTGATTAACAGACCTACTGTAGCAAAATTAATCTGATAAACAACACTTGGAAGAGGAAGGGTAGAATGGTTATCTTTTCAAGAAAGTACCCTTTATTATATGTGTTAAATTTTTTATATATGTAATTATAACTTGAGATTTAGGCTCATAATTTTATATGGTAATGGCACATAATTTTCAATAGTCAAATTTAGCTATTTAAGGTATTCAAGCATAATACAATTGAATTTAAAACAAGGTTACTTACACATAAGGCTTTCCTTAATTAGTGAAAAATTATGAAACTGTAACTAGTCATTCTGGAAGTAATAAAGAAGTAACTATAATCAGATGACAGGACTTGTTCTTTTCTCATACTCTGTTAATCTGCATATCTAGGGCTAAGGAGCACTGCTTACTGTTATAACGCGATACATTAATCAATCAGAGAACACATAAAATTCATTAACTTAATGATAAAAGTGTTACTATCTGGAAATTTCAGAAATGAAGATGAAATTTAGAATATCCATAGGAAACTATTTAAAACTCCAGATTGTTGCAGGCTAGTAGGGAAGAAATGGGGCCAGGAGCACGGAGACCTCAATTCTGATTCCCGGCAGCTGCCACTACTTCAGTGAGTCTGCCTGATGGATGTGCATGGGGCTATTGGTTATAGTTTTCTTATCTTCTAATTCAAAGGATCTGAAATTCAGTAGTGGAAACGAGGGAGGAATATAAGCAAGTGGCAGAGTCCAGTGACTTTGCAAAGCAGCTGATTGGCGATAAGAGGCATGTACCAGACACCATTTCTTGTTGGGAAGTTTTCAGCCTTCAACCATAAGGACTGTACATAGCCTGGGTTTTTGTAGTTATTCAGGTAGAGTGTCATGAGGGCATTGAAACAGGTCAAAGTAATAAACACATTGGGGAGCTCAGTGAAAGGTCAAACTCTGTTCCCCCAAAATAGGTCAGGATCTACAACTCAGAAATACAATGCAGATCTGGCATTCTCAGTGCATCCTCTAGAAGCTCAAAACAGGGCACCACTTGGGAAAAGGATCGAGGAACCTTGCCAAAGTCTCCTAGTCATTAGAGGTACAAATGTCTACTGGAAAATGAGATGGCTGCCATGAAATTGTTGCTTTTCTGTAGAAATTGATGCCCTAACTGTAGAGTGTAAGTGCTGGTGGCTTATGGATATTTTGAACTTAACATGTTATTTGGTCTAAATAAATGTTTCAATATCAGGCCTCCCCCAGAAGTCAGGGTAGCTGGATCCCCTCAGTGGTAGCCCCAGGGAAGTGGGAGTGGGGGCCAGGAAGGGGGGTGTTCAGTAACCCCTCCAGAGACAGAATTGCCCAGAGCTGCCCTAGATCCTTCCTATCCGAGATTTGGGGCACTATGATACTCCAATATTCTACAATTTAAAAAAGACAGCGAAGTTAATGTGATGTGGAAACAAATGAACCTTAATTGATTAATTGGACTCCAACTAGTAAATACCAAAATCATCAATAAAGCGAGTATGTGGTACTGAATACTAAAAATAAAATATTCTAACAATTAGAAGTCCAAGGTTATATGGCAATTTCCTTCAAACTAACTTACAAATTTAATAATCTAAATTCTAAACCTGGAAATCTCTTAGACTTCAGTTGAAATAAGCAAACAAACAATTAAGAAAAAGGTAATAATTATTAAGTATTTGAAATAATCAAGTTGCACTTTTTGACACATGAATAATGCATTTACAACTCATTTACTATCTCATTTAATTATCATTTCCTATGTAAAAATCTTGCTTTCACAGCTAGCTCACATAAGTCATTTGGGGCATGCCCAGTATTTTCAATTCCCCATAGCATCAAGCGTGAACGACAGTCATCTCTAAGGTATAATTAGATCAAAGTGAAATTGTTTTAAGCAAATTTAATTCTTTTTGTATTTTTATGAAAAGAATCTAATGGTTACCAGAATATATTCAAAATAACTCCATTCTAATTGTCATTTAGGATAACAAAATTGATACAGTTATATATTTTTAAATGAAACCTATGGAATACCCCCCCATGTTTGGAATGAAGGGAGCATTCCCTCTTCTCTCCTTCTTTTCACTCTGTACCTCCCCTCCCCATCGCTGTGTCCCCTAGGCCTCCCTCTTTTGGTGCAGTGCTGGCACAGGTGCACAGGTATGTACCACCGAGAACGGTGGCAGCTTTTCAGGCTGCGAAGGAGCACAACCAGGGTAGGGGAGAGGACAGCAAGGCCAGCACAGCCCTCAGGCATCCCCGGTCCTTCCTCTTCACAGCCCCGAGAGGACCCTATTGGGCCATAGTAACTAAGAAGCAAAACAACACTCCTGGTGTTGACAACCTCAGCTGGAGAGGAACTGCTCTCCCTGTAACCCAAGGGGCCAGGAAAAAACACAAGTGGAAACTCTCCATTTTCTTATTGTTAGACTCCTTCTAGGATAACAAAGTGAACTGAATATAATTTATAACCATGACCCCAACACATTACATTTTGGACAATATAAAGTTACTGAAAGAAAAGATAATAGATAAGAACCCCTTAAGAGTACCACATACCACCTTCCCTCCCATGACAGATAGTAGAGAGGCAGAGGGAGAAAGAGATGAGAGAGAGAAAAGGACAAGCAAGGCAGAAATAAAGGGTACATCCATAGGGAGCTGTGCTCTGCCTTAGGCGCTTAAATGAGCAGCCTTACTGCCATGGGGTGACTTGTTATGCTCCACAACCCCGTGCCTGAGCTCTCAATTCCCACCTTCATTTCTGCCCTCTTAGAGCCTACACATTCCACATGCCCAAATCCTGAACCTACCCGTAGACACGCTAGAACCGGCATTCCCACTGGCACGCGCCATATTTAAGTGTACTACTGTCAAAGAAAACTTCTGCCCACCTCCAAGATTCAATGCTGGATAAAAAAAGCTTCAACACATGGGAACCTCTCCCCAGTACTGTTTTATTTCCCAGTCGTTCATTAGTGTGTGGGCCACAGGCACTAGCAAAGGTTTGACAAATGAAGAGATTTGCCTCTTATTTATAAGCATCTGTTTATATATAAACTACAATAGAAATATCAAATGTTGGTCAGGGTAAGAGAAAAAGGCAACAGCCTTCAAAATCCCAACACTATCATTGTTCAGTATTGCCTTATAATTGCCATTCAGAAGAGGTTCTGAGTGGAGTAAATATGTAAAGTGAATTACTGCACTCCACTAAAAGAGAGAGTCCTACCAAATAATAACCGAACTAATTGGTTAAACTATTTATAAATGCTTAGAGTATGGCCGCTTTGGCAGTAGCTCATTAGACAACAACAACAAAAGACAGAGTTTTCAAATTCAACTATAACTTTCCTTAGAGATGATAAGGAATACAATAGAACCTAATGCCACAAAAATATCAAATTGTATCTTTGGCAAAAGATGTCACGTTTCACATTGTTGCCCCGAAGTGCAAATGCTGACTTTTTTCCAGACTTAATCTTGGCCTGGTGTGCCTCATTTTTATAGGACTTCTGAAACTGGAAATCGCCAGCATGGGGAGAGACCATTAAAGGCAGAGGTGTCTCCTAGAAGCACGACATGTGACTGGGTAATATTGTCTGGATTAGCAGCTTTACAACCTAACTAAGCCCTGAAGCTACAATTATCTGGCTACATTAAACTGAAATCACCTGAAAAACTTCACACTGAACAAGCCCCTGGAAACGTCTAATCTGCCAGTTTACACTGAGACGAGAAAGTGAGGTTCAGTGGTTAAAGACAAGAAAACAAAGTTTTCTGTTAGGAAAAGTCTCATCTTAGAGTCATTGTATGGTTCTAAATGACTAAAGATATTTCTGCAATTTATTTTATGCCATTTTTAAACTTGTATTTAAAAAGGCGATTTAACCTGACCATTGCCTTTCAAGTAAATGTCCCAAGTATATATGTTTGATGAGGGTATGGAAAGATGTAAAGAATAAAGCTTCATTGCCACAGAGGGAATACGCAGCCCCAGATATGAGGTCTTATGCTAATTTTAGCAAAATGTATGTATCTTTTTATATACGTAAAGTTATGGCACTATATAAAGAGATTCTTAAATGTGACATACTGAAATCCTATTTACTGCCTGACTACCCATTTTTAAAAATAAAAATTCCACACAGCGAGCAGTTGTATTCATATTAAACTGTCTCAAAAATTCATTTTAGCTCATCTAAAGGTTTTCTTTAACTTATAAGAATAGTCAAATCATAATCCTAATCTTAAAATTCTGGTTTCAGTATAATTTATTTAATGGCAAATCAAAGAAACTGATGACAGGCTCCAAATTGGGGGTCTCACTATTATGTCTGCTATAATACCACACTTGTCGTTGGTGCTTCCTGTTCTTCATTTGTGAATTTGGACACTGAAAGTTCATTTTATCAGCTTGCGACATATTTTATAAAACGACATTTTCCAAAAGAACAAAAGTTTTCTGCATGAAGATGCAGTGTATGGTGATTTGGCTATGCTGTGTCTTGAAGTCAAAAGCAAAGATTTCCCGATGATAAACTTAAATCCTTAAGTGTGCAAATATTCAAATTCTATATCTTACACTTTACTGATTTATTGGCCAAATTCCTGTTTAGGCAATAAGTCATCTGCCCTTTCTTCCCTCCAATAAAAGTAGTAGGAAAAATTTTAACTTATATCTCAAACTAATACATAATTATGAATCACAAGATTGTCAAGACTGGCAGCTGAATTTCACTCCAGAAATCCCTACCCTGGGTGGGCAAGTAGAGGAAATTTATATGTGAAATGAGGTGATTCCACCAAGTGGTTTTTACTATTAAACATCTACGGTAATGATATTGTTTTTCATAGTTATTCTATTTTTCCATTAAAATTACCTGTAATAAAAATGTTCAAGTTGAGATACTTATCAGTACACAGATTTTTCTTAGTGACATGATTTTTAAAAATGTGTAACTCAAATATTCACTGAGAATAGGTTGCTAAATCTCTTTTCTATGGCTAAAGTTTTACTCAAGTGTAATGGTTTATATGTGGTGCCGCAAAAGAGAAAGATTGATGAGATGTTCTCTGAATTCCCTCCCTTGGTTTTCAAAATCTGTAACAGTAGAGAATACCTAAGCACACCTGGACATTATTGGAAGACACCTAAGGTTCATTGTCAAAATGTCCCTTATTTATAACTAAGTCATGTTATTTTACAATTAAAGTGTAATACCAGGATATATCAATACATCTAAAACAACAAGATATTTCCTACTAGTTAAAGGAATGGAGATCTGAGAACAACTTAAAATAATTTCACTATAGACAGATTTTAAATACACGAGCGGCTTTCCCTGCTTTGATTCCAAAAGCTTCTTTGTTCCTATCTTACGATTTAAAATTTCTTTCAAAGAAAATTTAAAGCACAGAATACTTTTTCAAAACAGGAAAAAAATCAGGACAATTAAAAACTCTCTCTCTGTTACTGGTCAAGATTATGGCAGGACGATCTCTTAAATCAGAACTATTTAAGTCAATCGAGAGATGATCTAAAATGACATTCAATGAAAAATAAAAGCCATCCTCCGTCTTCACGGTTTCTGCACCAGGGGTGCTCTACGGATGAAAGCTTCACTTCTAGTCTGCAGCACTGAGATGTTCACAGGTACCTCTGGAGAAGACAATGAGAAGTACTCACTGCTCCTTCAGTCTCAATGGAACAGCCTAGCTCATTAGGCTGCCAGTCAGAAACTGTGCGGCTAATCTACAGCAGGCAAGTCTGCCAAACAGCACAGTCACTATTTGTAGGATATCAATATTCTGGATTTCCCTTCAATTTATGTTTCTAAAATACAGTAAGTTTTGGATGATTCACAAAAATTAATCAGCTACTAAATTTTCTGTTTCCAAAGCCAACAGGAACAAAGTAAGTTTTCTTACTATATACGGTTTTAATTTTTCAGTGAATTTAGGCAATGGGAAACAGAAAAAAATTAATATTAAGTAGACCAGAAGAGTTCATTAAAATCATTTGTCACTATCCACTCTAAGAACCAAAATAATTAAACATTGTCAATGGCAGTTTTCTTTTTCCTTTGGGTGAGATCAGCTGGCCATGAAAAGTTATTTTGTCTATTTTGTAAAGTTATGTGAAGAACTTCAGAGATTTGCACAGAAAAACAAATGTCCTAAAGATGGGAGGAATATTAATAAAATTTGAAAACCTTAAACTGAACTAATTGATTTGGAGCTATACACTGGCTAGAAGCTATTTTCTGATACAGGAATGGAGAGAAATGTTGAACCTGGTTATGGCTATAAATACTGCACCTCTTCCAAATTAAATTGATTTCCTTGATGAAACTAATTTCTTGCCTGAAAGGTATTAAAATAATTTTGTGATAAATAAGGTTTTGCTACAGTTCTGCTCATTCCTCCACTGAAATGAACGGTTCAATGTATGTGTCTCGACATGCAAACTGCTTTTACAAAAATGAGGGCATTTTGAAAACACTGGAAGATATGAAATAGGCTCACGTGCAAGATCCATTTTCAACTTTCTATGCCAAACTGCTCTTTATTTTAACTGAGCTATATAAAGGTGGTTTGTTTCTTCTTATATATTTTCCAAATATAAATATACAGTAATAATCAAAGTAATGCAAATTAAAAGTACAATGAGATTTCACATTTCTATCCAACTGATACAGTTTTAAAAGATCATATCCAGTGCTTATATCTGGGAAAAAACAGATCTTCAAATACAGGATCCCAATAAATATTAGTGAATGAGTTCATGTATTAGTTAATGAATACGGAAAATAGGAAATAAGCAACTTTTTTAAAGAAAGAAACATAGGCAGCACACTTAAGAAATTTGCAAACAAAACAATGTACTTGAGATTGAGCTGGAAAAACTAATTCGATCTGCCCATAACTGGGTCGTAGATTTTGCTCTATATCCTGGACACCTTAACACACGTCGCAGATAGGGTAGCACATTTCATGATTCCAATTTGAGTTGGGGGCCTTAACTAGTTGGGGTTTGGAGGAAGGACTGTGTGTGTCTGCACGTGTGTGTACATTATTTTGGCCTACAGCTGGTATTGGTTGATGTGAAACTTGGCTAATTTTTAATACGAATTAAAATCCAAACAATAACAACAACAATAAAATTTGACTAAGTGGTTACATAAGTGAAAGCTATAACACAGATATAATACAGAGTGTCTAGAAAAAGATATATGGGAATACACAATTCAAATTTAATAACTGAAGAGGTAAAGGAAAAAACTCCTTAGTGAAAGAGAAAAGAAAGCATCCATTTTACATATTTTTGTCTTAACCTGTGGCAAATTCTACATTCTATTTATCCGAAAGTAAAAATGGCTTCAATGAAGAACTGAATAAGCACCAACTACCTTGTGTTCATTATCTCACCTGGTAAGTGCTAACACCAACGGCTCACATCAAGTGACCATATCAGATTTCAGCCAAGTTCAATCTCTGGCCATGAAATAAGTCAATGCCTTCAATCTTACACAACTGGTGTGCATGTATTTAAAGTTTGGGTTTTAGTCTTGTTGAACCTTATATTTTAATATTTTTTCATCAAATGTCTACATGGGTGCCACATCACATCAACCATTTAAAAATTTGCTTATTTAAAATTTTTGATATTATTTTTCCTGTTGATTTTCTCAAGTCATTTAGTTTTATACAAATAATATATTTATATAATTTATCAAACTGATTTTTCAAAGGGTGTTTGAAATAAAATCTTTTATGACAGTCATATCAGTCATTGTCAGCCATATAAAACTCAATGCTTAAAAAAAAAGTTCAAAATAATAATTCCACGGCAATGACTACCATGGCTACCAACCTAGCATTACACCACCTGAGTGAAACTGCAAGAGACTAAGAGCCAGGAATACATTCTCATGTTATCAACTTTCTTTTTTCTAATTCTGAAATTTTGGCTCTTTTTGCCTCAGTTCCTCCATACTATAAACACTGACATGTTGGCAGCTAATCAAGTAATGATTGGAAAGTGCTTCAAGCTTAAATATTCTTGGAAGAGAAGTAGTGTACAGGTGCAAAGTAAGAGAAATTTTTTAAATGTTCCCCCAAATTGAGGGAAAAATCACTAAATCCTTCTTTAGCCATGTTTGTACAAGGATAAATTATTCCAACATCATTATAAGGGAAATGGGCTCAGCTGGGGTTGATTTATCTCATTTATTACTGTATATCCTCCCCAATACTTCCAAAAAGCTCTGAGGCAGCTTATAATAAAATAAAAAGTAAAAAGACCATAGTTAGGTGATAAAGAAAATAGGATTTATGCAATAGTCATATAGAGAACTAAGAGAAGTTCTAGCTGGGACGTATATATATACACACACACATACATATATATTATTTATATAAATATATTATATTTATAAATATATAAAAATATATATTTATAAATATATGGTCTGTCCAGAAGGTGCCCGGCCATACAGTATGAAAAATAGAGACATTTATTAAAGAAGATACAAGATACAAGAAGCATAGTACACAGGACAGTGATGCCTCAGTCCCCTTCAAAGCAGGCCCCTTGGGACCTCACACAGTTCTCCCAGTCACCAGCAGCTGCCCTTTTGTATTTTCCTGAATCTCACTGATAGTCTGGAATCTCTTCCTTTTCAAAGGTAATTTTAGTTTGGGGAAAAGCCTGAAGTCACAGGGCACAAAATATGGGCTGCAGGAGTACTGAGTCACCTGGGTGATTTAATGTTTCATCAAAAAACATTGCATGAGACATGATGCATGAGCGGGCATGTTGCCATAATGAAGTTGTCAATCAGCAGTTGCCTATAGCTGTGGCCTACCGAATCATGCAAATTGTTTCTGTGGAGCAGTGTTCAGGCTTAATGAGAAATTTGATGCATATTCAAATTTTGCTCTACTCGCTCAGTCATTTGAATGTGACGGCCACACAGTACACATGCTCACTCAATGATGTCTACTGCCCCCACTGACTAGTACAGTGAAGTCATCATTGTTCACGCAGGTTCATTCCAGTCCATGCTCCTTGGCTGCCAGGTTACATCAATGTCGCTCAAACCGTTCTCGTTATATTAACAATGGCTGGACTTTTTCCAGACTGACTATATATATGGTTTTTAAAAACCATTTTCAAAGGGAAAATATGATGGCATATAAAGATTACATTAAAAACTAATAAACAAAAGCATACTTGTTCCTCCAGAAAAGAGAAATGAGAGAAATATACCAGCCCTCAACCCCACAAGTGATTTATTTTTGGAGATTCACAAAGGGGCATTCATTCATACATGTATACAGGGTCCGGTGGAAGGATGGCCTGCCTGAGTGTGGCTGGTAGAGTAATAAAATTGGTGTAATAATTTATAGCTTTAATTTGAACATTTCACCTAAAATGCCATATAGTATGCTCACGTGTGATATTGTTATGCTACAGAATTGCAAGCTTATGATTTTTGTAATAAAAAAGGGCGTTATTTGTGCCAGAGCCTGTATATTAACTGTCTCCTAGGTGCTAGATACTGTGCTGGGAAGTAAGGACACCGAGGGGGATAAAAAGGTGGTGTCTGCTTGGAGTTCAGTTTAAAAACGGAGATGGGCATCAATCAACCAATCACACAAAAAATTAGTTATGCAATTTCTGGCAGAGAAAGTCATGGTGGGAAGGAATGTAATAAAAGGGTGGACAATAAGGAACCACATCTAGACTACAGATTGAGGGAAGATTCCAGGGAGAAGTTAGGCTGGAAATGAAATCTACTCAGGGATCGAGAGTTCACTCAGAAAAGGATGAGGTTGGCTAGAAAACATTCTAGAGAGAGAGGGAAAAGTTTGTGCCAAGGCCCAAAGGCAGGAGAGAACTGGGGGCTTCTGAGGACGAGAAGGAAAGACCAGAGTGGTTGAAGCACAGAGCACACAGTAAGATAAGACTGAGGGAGTTCTACAGGGGCCAGAGAAGCAGAGCTTGTGGGCATATTAAGTTAGTTTACCCTAAAGTGATACAGAGCTGTTGATGGCAATTCAAGAAACTAACAAAAAAGTCAGAGATATTTTTGTAAAGATTTTTAAAAATATCTGACTTATTTATTTTTAGAGAGAGGGGAAGGGCAGGAGAAAGAGAGGAAGAGAAACATCTATGCAAGAGAGAAACATCCATTGGTTGCCCCTCGAACACGCTCAACGAGAGACAGAACCTGCAGCCCAGGCAGGTGCCCTGAGACTCGAACCAGCGACTTTTCACTTTGCTGGACCACGCCCAACCAACTGAGCCGCACCAGTCAGGGTGAGACATTTTCTATAAGATCATTTCTCACACAGACTCTTAGAGAGTCCAGGAGAATCTCTCTGGGGCTTTTCATTCAAGATGAAGTTTTACTGAACCGATCAGAAAATACATAATAAAGAAAGAATTGTGTTGAGCCTCCCTTTTCAGAGCAGGAGAACTGGTGAAAACAATGTCCTTGGAAGCACATTTTGAGGGACTTGAATGGAAGGCATGTAAAAGAGAGCTGGAATTTGGCATGTGGTGATTTGCTTTTGGAATGGATTTTTTTTAAACCCCTTGCTCAGAGAACCAATATTTCGGAGGTAGATTGTAGCCTTCAGGGAGGTTTGATGCAAAAAGTTGGAACCCAGAGTTTGTTCCATAAGAAGGAAGACATGGGGAGTGCCTTTCCTTTCTTCTATTTTCTTTTGTTTAGCCTTTTTCAGCCCATTGTCTCAGCCCCTGCCCTCCGTGGTCTTCTTTCGACTGCAGTTTCTTTGTTGCTTGCTCTGTCTCTTCACAGCGCCTTTCTTTCTAACTTGGTTTAGGTTGCTCATGTTTTTCAGAATATTCCATTCTAGGTGGATGCAGGGCAGGAACAAAGGAAATGATGAAGAGGATCTTTTCATTAAAATTGATCAAAGAAATGTGATGCCCAGAAACAGGCTTAGAAATCACACAATAATGATCGTTCTGGGAACTGGTGGTTAAAAACACGCCCTGTCAGTTGAAAAAATGCCAAAGAATGACTGCTTGGTTGTATTGATCTATCGTGCCTATGCCATTGATCATCTTTCTGGATTGACAATAATATTTATCGCAAAGGAATAATTTGACACTTGCCCATCATATTACCCTGCATAGACTACCACTCAGTAAATGCTTAGTCTTAAATGAAATGTTTTCTGTGTCCTGGGGAGGAGAGAGTGAATATAAAGAGGTCTTTCACAGGCTTGTACTTGCCCTACAAAACAAATCCCCTTCCATTTTAACATCCCCCTGTGCAATCACAGGTTCTAGCCTTTGTTTTGTATGGTTGATAAGACATTTCCCATTCAACTGGGTCACTATTGATGAATCAGGATTCATTACATATACCTATAGAGAAATGGGATCAAGACAGAAATATGGGTACATAAATGATACATAACACAAGATCCTTTTAAAAAATATCATACCTGTTTTAAACCTTTCAGGGACAGGTTTCAGTGCATTTTCTTTTTACTAATCTTACATCTAATCAGACAGCAGCCTGTAACTTTACTCATCATTACATATGGCCTATTGACAGTTGACAACAACTTTACTCATCATTACATATGGCCATTTACAGTTGACAGCTGTCAACCAGGCAAGTTCACATACGTTGCTTCACAATCACATGGCGTCTCAAAGGCTGGGGTGAGATGCGAGGCCAACATGCCCTTGATCAGCCTAGAAGGAACCACTGCAGCTGGAAACCACCTCATTCAAATAAAACAGACCCCACAGTCATGCATTTAACCTCAGCATCTCGCCATTAAAAAGCTACTACCACATTCTAATTAAATGGTCTTTTATTTCATGCAATACTCTGAAAGCACTTACTTCTGATACTCATGCTTTTCTTCCCTTTCTATTCAAGTTGATTTCCAATACATGAAATGGAAATGGTGGTGTGATATGCAGACCATAAGGAAACCCTGCTCCTTAAGATAGAGAAGTAGGCATAGCTCCACTTTGAGCATAACCAAACACTGCTTTTAAATGCAGTGAATGAAATATCATAGGAGTTAAGAAACAAAAGTTATATCACAAAGATATAAGACTTCAGAAATCTATCTGCACTATTTGACTCTATTTGAAAATAGGCATTATTTTCAAAACGACCTCTAGTTTGAAGTATGGCAGAATAAACTTGCTACCAGTACCACGAATGGAAAGGGAAAAGTCTGTGGTGCTAAGTTTTGCTATACAGACAGTATATTGCTCACACACAGAGTAAACAGAAAAAAATTATGAGAAGCATCTTTCTCAATACAATTTATTCACCTTTCACATTTTACATCATCATTGCAGTATGTATGCATAACAATTCCAAGCAGGTCTTATGGAAAGGATTTTACCCAATATGCCAACCAACTGTAGCCAGTGATTTCTAACCTTTACTACCCCTGTAAGAGATAGAGAACTCTTGAGACACAGCCTAAACATGTCAGAAGTTTGGTTTTCCACTAATACCAGCAAGAGTCGTAAATGAAACAGCAATTGTCCTTGGAACAGGGAAGCTGACAGATTTGCTGAAAGGTTCAGCCATCGTAGGATTTTGTTAAAAAACCAAAGGCTGTAACATATCTCTTTAAAGTTCTGAAACACCTTGGAATTCAAAAAGCTCAACAAAGAATAATGTGGATAATTGGGTTTTTCAAAACTCCCTTTTAGTTTAGCTTATAAAATATTATGTCAAGATATTTAGGATGTCAATTCACTGAAAAGTGCAAAGTAAGATCATTAAAAGTTGGGATTAAGAACTACAAATTGGTAGTCACAAAATAGTCATGGGTATGTGAAGCACAGAACAGGGAATATAGTCAATAATACTGTAATAACTGTGTGTGGTACCAGGTAGGTACTGGAAATATCCGGGGGACCACTTTGTAAAGTATATGATTGTCTAAGTACTATGCTGTATACCTGAAACTAATATAAAATAATATTGAATATAAACTTTAATTGAAAAATAAAATTAAAAAGAAAAATGAAAAAGAAAATAAAAATATTTTTAAAATAATTTTCACTAAAACTACCCAAAGAGATTTCCAGTTCAGAGGATGCATGCCAGGGTATAATAAGTTTCATTTAAACATCCTACCTTTTCCCTGGGCATTCCCAATCATTTAAGTTGAAAGACACTCAACAGACACAATCCACAATTCTGAGTATTATATACTGGCTCCTACATGGAAGATCTTTTCCATTCAGAATATGAAAAATTAGATCCTTAATCACTTGTCCCTTATAGTTCCTACAGTATTTTTCTAGTTAAACTTACCCTCTAAATATTACAGTAGAGACCAACACCCAGGACTAAATTTCCTGCAGTTGGCAGCTATATTATTCTGCACTGAAATATTCAAGAGAGAACTGTACAGTGTTCGGTACCAGCAACAGACTGAGTGAGTCCGCTGAGACTAACACAAAAACTCCGACTAAGGTTTATACAATTAAAACCTACTTCAAGATAAAAAACAAGTCTTAGCTATTATTCTTATGAACCTGATATTTAGGAAATTAACTTGGTTCATTCGTATCCTAATTTTTTAATAGAATTGATGAAATTTTAATGTTTACCTAATTAATTAACTGCCCAAACCATGCTAATGTTGAATGATAGTCTTAATATATATGTCAGGAATGTAGCATGGCAGGAAGTTCTAGTGCCTTGCTTAGTATTTAGATAACATTCTTGAATTCCAAAATACAAATACTTTCTGTATTGAATACAGCATAGTCAAATAACTACCATTTATTTCCTTGTCTCTGCTGGTCTATGTTATGCCATAAATCTACATTTGACTGAAAGTGCCAGTCTTCTTCAAGGAACACCCCATCCTTAAGGGACTATGATATTCTATCATAGTCCAATGGACTCAACATTGCAAACCTAGTTATTAAAAGAGGTACTGCTAAAAAAAAAAAAGGGGCAGAATTTGTTTTATTTTTCAACTTAGGTTTAGTATATGTGTTTTGTTCTACAGATCTCAATCATTTTTGCATGACCAACCTTACAAAATGAACAAATGCCGGCCCAGCCGTGAGGAAAGGGGGGGGAAGAAAAGACAATATCTATGTACTCATAAAAATGAACACATTCCGTAGAAAATACACTCATTTCTCGCATTCCATAGAAGAAAAAAAATGACTTTGCCAAACATCCCAATTGTATCACCTCTATGAAAAATTAGGGAGAAAATGAAAGAGGTTAATTTCCTAAATACTAGTCTTATAAGAATAATATCAAAGACCTATGAAAATTCACCTCTAGTATCTAAGCCAAAAACAGTGGCTGTTACAATTTGCTACACTTGCCTTAGTTTTTACACAGAGAATGTGTTTGGTTTCACAGGTAATTGGTAGCCTTGAGCACATGTAACTTACAATCACTGAATGAAAAGATTTGCTTTGGTGAATTAAAATGGAACAATTTCTCCAAAATAAAGGGGAAAGGGCAAAAAAAAGTTAAGGGGATTAATAGGCAAGCGTTTCATCTACTTTTATTTTTTTGCATTTAATTTGATGTTATAAAAGCTTTAGGCATCTAAAAATATATCTCTTTTATTCTTCTAAGTCTGTAAGATTTGGCTTTTGGAATAGAAAGAGTTTAGGTGGGGAGGGAATTGTTGAATTCTGTATCTATGTTTAAAAAAAATAAAAGGGGTTGACCATAACCCGAGGCCCTAGCTCCCGCCGACTGCCTGTTGTTATGAAAGCAAGGTGCTCCACACGATCTAATCATAGCACTAAACCTTGTTACAAGCCCTTTTACAGCTCCAATATCTGGGTTACATGGAAATACGCTGGAGAGCCTCCTTGTACTATGAAATAAATGTCATTCTGACTGGCATCCTCTCTTCCAGCAAGTAATTTCCCTCTGCTGATAAATCGATACAGCAAAAACAAATGAGAGCACACAATGGGCACAGTGAGGATTGCATTTTTATTCATTTCAGAGCCCCTGCAGCCAAGTTTTTTAAGCACAATAGCAGAAAATGATGCACTTGAGCTAGGAAACAAGAGAGATACATAGAGACGTTCAGATAAGAAAAGAAAGACAAGGAAGAAAAAAGGAAGGGAATGGGAACAAAGAGAGAGCCAGGAGACAGGAGGCAAGAGTGTCCCTACCACACAGCTCAGCTGCAAACTTTTGTTCGAGGGTTAGATGATTATTTGAATTCCTGTCCAACTCCTCAAAGATATGATAGGAGAGACATATGTTCATCCTTGTTTATTTCTTTACTCTGGAAGGTTGCAGATAATTTGAAAAGGATCTAAGATCTTACTTTTCTTTGATTGATTATTTATATCAACATAGGTCCACACATGAAAATGCATCCAGGAAAAAAAAACACAAAACCAGAACTAGAAATGGTTGAAGAGACACAGTCTACCTTCATTCATCTCCTGAAGTCCCTTCAAGTCATTTACATTTTTTGTTGCCTTTCAGGCAAAACTGGACAGAGAAAACAGAGGGGAAGCAAAAACACAGTGACTACATATGAGAGGGATGGAAATTCCCATGCAAGTAGTATTTAAGGTTGATTTTATAAGTCTCAAAATGAATGAATAGGTTATCGTATCAAATGTACGGGACATAGGTTTTTGAGTGAAAATTTTAAGAAATTTTGTCTTTTGAAGGGAAAAGAGAAAAGACTACTTCATAAAACCTTGAAATCCCAAATTTCTTTTGGAGGGATAGTATTACACTTTCTGTTGTTTACCATGGCATTTAATTCCTCTTAAGGCAAAGGAAATAAAAATGAAAGAATTGTAAAGCCTTAATAAGGCTTTATAGATGGTATGCTATTGTAATCCTCACACTCAACATAAATTCTTGGGCAAGTTACTCAACTATCTATGCCTTAATTTCCTAATCTACAAAAATAGGGATGATGGTAATATAACTAACTCAGGGTTTTTGAGAGAATTAAACTTGTATAAGTAATGTGCTTAGAACAGTTTCTAACCCAGAGTTAGTGTCACATAATCCTAATCATCACCATCATCATCATCATCATCATCATCATCAACAACAACATCATCAACATCATCATCACTAGCATCAACATTCATTGCTTCTCAACATACATTTACTTGTTTGGGTGTTGTTAACATATTCTAATTGGCCCACAAGGTAACAGTGTATTCATAACACATTCATAACATCATATTCCAGTCACTGTGTAATACCAGACAAAATTTTTAAATATCCTTATCTGTTTTGTGATATCCCAAATTCAGTATACACTTCAGTATACTCTCTTAGTAAAGCAAGTTGGAAAATGTATCACTCTATCCAACCCATTAGTATTTTTTTATTTTTTTATTTAACTACTAAAGTCTAGAAGACAGCATATGCCCTTTTCCTCTATAAATATATATTAAACAAATACTCCCTACTGTCTTTCTGATGATAATTCTAAGTCATTGTTTAATACCATCTTAATGTCATTTATGATCTTTCTCTTTAGCCTTTAATTTGATGACTCTCCCTTCTTTTAAGAGCTTGGATTAATGTATATTTATAACTCCTCGGCCATTCACTATGGCATTCCATTGGCCCATCCATTTTACTTCTAAAGAGTGGGTAAGACATAGAGTAGATCGTGCTGGCTCTTCACCTGTACCGCAGACACTGATAATGCATGAAGACAGACAAGAAAAGGGAGCAAGGCAGAAAGAGTGGCATGGAATCCTCTTGAACTCTGCCCTTGTTTCTTCCTTGTACCATCAGAAAATAAGCGTGGACATAAGCCTGAATGAGAATCTCTCAATATTTCTTCACTGTCATCATCCCCAATGAATCTCTATAAAATCTTCCCTAATATCCCCCCCCCCATGAAATTTGAACACCAAAGAGATATTGCATGCACTGTATTTGTACCTGCGCTTTAATGGAAACGGGAGTGTTGGACCCTTTCTTGCCTAAGAACCCATGTTGGCCCGTTTAGTAGCAAGCTCACCTTTTGAGGAAGCATGAACTAATTCTTGTTAGGAAAACAGTTTTCTGCTTAGCACATTGGATCCAATATATTTCCAAAAGGTGAGCTGAGTGAAATGCAGCAATCGTTGTGTGTTGTGTTTTGTTTTGAGTAAATTTTTAAGTATTAATTCATGGTTGTATAATTTATCTTACCCCAAATCCAAAACAGTACGTTTGCAGATGGGAGATATATGGTAGCTTGTGAAACATGCCTAAGAAGCTACAAGGCAGTGTATGGATAAGAAAAGGGGGTTGGACAGTAAAATGGAATTGTTTCCAATTAAAGCGGCTAGGGAATTAGGTAGGTGGAATGTAATTATCCACACTGGAGTTTGGCCAGGCTTCTGGGCTCTTTTGGGAAAAAAAATACTCTGTGATCTTTAATGAATAGAGAGGTAGGTCCAAGTTTAACATCTCATCCAAAAAAAAAAAAAAAAGGAATAAGATTTCTAAGTTCTTCTTTCCCGGAACCTAAGTGGCATTCTTCTTTAACGAATTAGAAACTGCTTATAAGCCTCATACTTTGATTTGAAATAATTATTTCATAAAGCAATGACCTTGGAAATGGGAGGGTTGGAGAAGAGACAGTAAAGTAGTTCCAGCAATCAATGAAAGAAGAGGCACAATTTATAGCAAATAAGAGTCAAATCTGCAGCATTTTGAAATATAAGCTCTTGTTAAGTTATATCAACTTTATCTAAATTTGAACAAGTCTGTTTGTGGTTTTCTTCTCGTTTGTTTTTTTCTTTTTCTTGGTTACCTGAAGAAGTAATTTTTAAAACAGGTTGGTTTTGCTCAACGCGCACAAACCCTTCCTCAATGATGGGGCTGCCGAGACAGTGTAATGAAAATGGACGTCTTTGCAAACTGAGGAAGCCAGAGATGTGTACCCAATAAATGTAAGCAGACATTGTATCCTTCCTAGTCAGGGCAGAATGAAGATGTGAACCAAGTAAACGCTTGAGAAAAATCATAACTTCTATCAGATGTAAAGATTGAAGTGTTAGACACCTTTTAGCTCAACTTTCATTTAATTTACAGCTTCCCTCCTTGTAGTTTAAAAGGAGTGAAAAATTCTTCTCTCTAATTTCTCCCCCTTTCATGACTAGACCACGAAGATGAAATCAGGGTACTTTAATTACCATTCAGAGCCAAAGGCTTGCCCTTTGATATGGAAATCCCACTTCTGCGACCGCCTTTTCCCGGCCCCTTCTTCCAGTGGCCCAACAGGAATTTTAAGTAGCTTTGTCACCAGCTGATAGTGAAAGCTAAGTGCAGCTCTTTCCCGTTAAGTTTTGCTTTAAGTTACACTACGTTTCTTTCACCAGATTGGAACTGCGAAAAGCAAGGAGCAAGGGGGAACAGAGGAGAGAGGGAGAAAAAGCAAAGACAGAGAGAGAAAAATGAAAAGGAGAACAACTGACTCTATCCCGTCAAGTTGCTGCATTACCGCTTCCACCCCATCAGCAGGACGTGTGGCCTGTCCGCACAAAGCCTCTCACTTTAAACAGACACGCAGAGCGCAAACCGAGGAAAGCTGCCATGGACAGCCACCCCCTTATTGTCATCTGCCTGCCGCACGACTCCCGGTTTTGCTATCATTATTAATTGCACTTGTCAACTGTCATTAATTCCTCTTTAGCATCCCTGTCTTTGAGTAATTAGACAGAACAGCCTCACTGAGCTCATTGTTTAGAGTCCCTTGAAAGAGCCCACTGGGCTTTCTGCTGAGAAAACCGTCAGGAATACAATAGAGCGCTTCTCGGTTAACCCTTTGGACGTGCGAATAAAAAGGAGAGTGCTTTCACAGAGCTGTGTGGCCTGCTTTGCTTGGTGGGCACTTCCAGTCGTGGTCAGCAACCTTACACATGGAACCATATTTCAAATGTTTCTTTCCTGCAGAGAAGGGCTGTCGAAATGAATCGAAAAGTCAGAGAAAGTCCTTAAGAAAAACAAAATTTCCAGATTAGCATCACTGATTCTTTTTTTTTTTTACCATTTTTTTCATCTGATCTTAAGTTCTGGGTATTGGAGAAGCCACATTTTTCAGAAATAATATTTTTACACACTTATTATATGCCTGTACATGTGCGTATATATTATTTATGTACAAAGTTTTTCCAGGAGACCTTGACTTCTCTAAATCACAATTTAGAATCTAAATTTTAGATTGACAGATTGAAGCTCCAGTTTTTACTGAGTCCTTCTACCAGACTCCCACGTAAGGTATCAGTTGACAATGCTTTGAATTGTAGAACTGGTGGCTCTGAATACATTTTTGAATTTTAATGTAAAACTCCTACACTGAAAACTGAGACATAATTGGCATTTGGCCCATGGACTCTTAAAAGTTCCATGAACTTAGCCAGTCTCAGCTGATAAAAGGAAAAATGGGCTATGTGATCTACGTAACAGTAGTAACTCCAAATGAGAATTACTATGTTATCATTTAAAGTAACATAATACATAAGAAAGCACTTTAAAACTGTAAAGTGCTATACTATGTCATACCAGTATTTTATCATGTTGGCATATAAAACTGAACTCCTTTGATACTGTTATATTTATTCTCAGATTTAAAGTCTTCAGCAATTAGAAATGCATTAGAAGAGTTGAGCTCATTAGCAACAATGTACATTATTAACTTCAGATTTTCACTTTCATGTTTAACTATGTAACTATTATCTGATGTTTGGGCTTGGGTACACAGAACACAAATACAGTTCTTGCATTTGTGCTATTTCTGATTCACCTGCGGTACAGCCTCAGACATGCAAGTGGACATTCCTTGTCTGTGATGACCTTGCATCATGGAACTGACAGTGAACAAGGTCAAATACTAAATGTTATTAATGCTAAATATTAAATGTTAATAATGTTAGCTATTATTAATATTACAGTATTATTGCTAACCAATCAGTGCAAAAAAATGAGGAAATGTAGCCATTTTCTAATAATAACACTTAGTAATAATATCACCATAGCTATCTATGATTTGTTTAAAACAGTCATACAGTAAAGCTTCTCAAACGAGCTGTTCCGCTAAGAAGAAAAATCATAGGAATTTATCTTGAAAACTAATAAGGTCTATGAAGTTTTGGAAAATAAACTGAAGTAAATTTGGTTACTAGAGATCATTAGAGCTATTTCCAACTTTTTCTTACCTACAACATTTTTTTAGGTATGAGATGAGTGCTTTTAGCAATAATAACACTTACTGAAGTCTTCATATGTGCTTTATGTATTTTATATCCATCAATTCATTTAATGCTCAAATCTCTATCAAATAGGTACTATTATCTCGATATTACAGATAGAAAAACTGGCAATGAGTAGTTAAGAAAGTTTTCCAGGGTTGTACAGCTAGTCAATGGCAGCCAAGGCCTGGTGAGCCCCAAATTTCTGCCCTTAACCACTCTTCTGGACCACCTCTCCAGGGACTAAGATACTATCCTAATTAAGTTTCCATTCAATAGGCAATGGATCTAGATTTCTAGGAGTGTTTCCAAAAGAGCAAAATAGATTAGCATAACTGAAATACTTATCATATGTGCTGGACATCTTTGGAACTTGGCATTTAATACATTTAATCCATACATTTAAAGTGCAACTGTGTGTGTGTGCAGAGAGAGAAAAAACGTTTCACAAATGTTGAAGATTACTCCAGCTATCCTTGAGAAGTATAAATTGTAATTCCCAACTAAAAGGGCTTTTCAGACTTACTGAAGAGACAGAATTTTGAGAAACATACAATTAACACACTACAAAGTGCTAAATGGAATACAATCAATGAGATGTATTGTAGATTAAACGAAAGTGCTAAGATCAATGACAAGCCATTACAGGGAGGGAAAATGTGACTTATGAAAAGAAAAAACATTCTAAGTATCAGAGGTAACTAACAATGAATCTGGTTGGTTTGATAAGTAATAAATACCCATCACTAAAGTCATTCAAGTTGGGTGATGATCTGTGAAGAATGGTATACAGGAATTTCTGCAGTGCCTGTAAGGAGGAGCCAGCCTACAGACTGTCCAGTGTTGTCTTGCATCCTAGATTCCACAATTCCATACAATACATTATTATCAAGGGAGGGAACTTATATTTTGCTTGTTCTTTACAGAGAAATCATCTTGAAGAAATTTGATATTAAATTTGTCTTTGAAAGATTAATTGGAGATTAAAAAGTGGTGAGTAAAAAAAAAATCTAAATAGAATTCCAAATGCAAAGATAAAGAGGTAGAAATAATGAACTCTTATGAGAAAAGATACATCAAAAAGACCTGACAAAAAGACTAACTTGAACTTGGGGGAGCAGGGTTGGTGAGGATGCTGTGAGGGGGAGTGGTTTCAAAGTAATGATAAAAAAGCCGTCTCAGCAAAAAAAAGACGCAAACTCCCCAAAAGCAGGATCGGTAGGTTTTCCCATTGATTCAGTTGGAAGAGATGAGGTTGATGGAGGACAAAGAGCATAATGGGGGAAAGGTGAATCAGGAGACAGATAAAGTTTGCTACTGAGTTCTGTGGGGCTACAAATCTGATTTTTCACTGCTAACTGTGACCTTAGGCAAAGTACTGGCCCCCCCTCTAACTCAATATCCATCTCATTAGATTGTGAATGAGGGTAAAAGAGTTATTCCATGCAAAACATTTAGATAAAGTACCAGCACATAATGAACATTCAATAAATGTTAGCTATTATTAATATTACAGTATTATTGCTAACCAATGCACTTTAATGTATGTCTAGTTAGTATGAAATTTATGGTAAGTAGAGAAGAGATGATTTAGGTGGTATATTTTTCAAACAGAGGTGCCCCAAAGTGGAATGGACTGCCTTGGGAAGAAGTAAATTTTTATTTTTATTAAAGTATTTATGATACAAAGGGAATATTATCTATAATAATGTTGTGAAGAGGTTTTCTGCAATAAATGGGAAATTGGAACACATGTCTCTTAACTCCTTCCTTATTCTAAAATGCTGGAGTTCTAACTGATTAACCGTAAATTTAGCAAGTTATTAAGGAATTCATATTTTTTAGTCTTTGGAGAAAAATAAAATTTAGGTAAGTATTTTCCTCAACTTTGGGTTGTGAAGTACTACACTATTAAGAGTATAAACTCTAGAGCAGGACTACATAACAAATCCAAGCCCAGTCATTTAATTCCCCCATGTAAGCTTGGGCAAGGCTTTTTAATTTCCCCATGCCTCAGTTTCCCCAAATGCAGAACCAAGATAATTGAACCAATCTCATAGAATTGTTCTGAGGGCTGAGTGAGTTTTAAAATGTAAAGTGCTTATGAAGTACATATTTATGAGCATTCAAAATAAGTTACTTATATGCTTGTCACTGAGATTTAAAATGTGGAATGTGAAAAAATAGGAAATTCTAAATTTTAGGCAAAATATTAGCTGTTGTGTATCAAGGCAATAATACATTTACTTTTTTTTTTTACTTTTTTTTTTAAAGATTTTATTTATTTATTTTTAGAGAGAGGGGAAAGGGAAGGAGAAAGAGAGGAAGAGAAGCATCAATGTGCGGTTGCCTCTCGCACGCCCCCTACTGGGGACCCGGCCCGCAACCCAGGCATGTGCCCCAACTGGGAATCGAACCAGCGACCCCTTGGTTCTCAGCCTGCGCTCAATGCATTCAGCCACACCAGCCAGGGCTCTTTTTTACTTTTCTATTCACCCTTTTTAATCCTTAAATCAATGTGACTAAAATTTATAGCAGAAAAGTGAGCTGATGGGCTCAGCTGAACACTTTAGGAGTATCTAAGCCATAAAAGACTCTGTAGTGAAGTATCGATTAACTGAGTTTGTATCACTTAGATTTACCATGGCTACCAACACCCACTCTATTAAATGCCTTTTTACAGTTTCTATTGGGGAAGTTATATTACATTTTACTTTGGATCTCTTGAATTTCAATATCAGCCCCTACACACACACACACACACACACACACACACACACACACACACTACATACCACACCACAAACCAGAGAAATCTTTGTGGCAGTGAATAAAGGCAGGCTAAATATCAACGTTTTCCCTATGGGAAAAATAATATACCTATACCATCTAACTATCAAATTAGACAAGACCATGCATAGGCTTTTTAGGTTGAATTTAAGGACCTGAAACTGACAGACTGACATGCCACTACTTGGGCCTTAATATTTCCAAGCCAAACTGAACTACCCAGTTTTTCAGTCTTGCATCTTTGCCCGTGCTTTCTCAATACTCTCCTCCCTTCCACATTCAAGGCCAACCCGAATACGTTGTCTTAGCTATGCCTGTTTGAATTCCCACTTCTACACCACAGACTCCCCCACTTCCACCCCCTGCCTGTGAAATTTCTTCCTTCTCTGATACATGAAGTAACAGAGAACATTAATTAAAAGTACATGAGATAGTGGAAATAAAAGCAAAAGGAGGAATATAATTATGGTAAATATATTCTATAAATGTTATGCCTTTGGCTACAAAGACTAAACAAGGCCCTCAGCCTTTTCGTAGTGAATGACAAAGGGGCAATGGTCAGTTGTACAGCCGAGAGGCAGGCGTCAGTAGACCCACTCATCAGGAGCAGCACACGAGAGGGGTCAGAAAGGCCTCCCAAGTAGCATCACAGAGTGCAAAGTGTGGGTTGCAATGCCATGGGCCTGGAACACACGTCTTGGCAGGCAATACTAGTTTTATGGGACTTGTCTTTACAGCAGTCTTCAGTAGGGCCCATGACACCATACTAAAGCACAGATCATAAAAGCCACTCACTTGGGGTAATTAGTAGAAGCACCTACCATGTTCACAGATAGGAAGAATTAATATCATTAAAATGCCCATGCTACCCAAAGCAACCTGTAGATTCAATGCAATTCCTATAAAGGTTCCAATGACATATTTCACAGAACGAGAACAAATACTTCAAAATTTTATATGGAACCAGCAAAGGAAGCCATCAACAAAATAAAAAGACAACCCACGGAATGGGAGAACATATTCACAGATACATCTGATAAGGTATTAATATCCAAAATTTATAAAGAACTTATAAAAAATCAACACCAAAAACAAACAAACCACAATCCAATTAAAAAATGGGCAAAGGACCTGAATAGACTCTTCTCCAAAGAGGACATAAAGATGGCCAATAGCCCTGGCTGGTGTAGCTCAGTGGATTGAGCGCAGGCTGGGAACCAAGCGGTCTCGGTTTGATTCCCAGTCAGGGCACATGCCTGGGTTGTGGGCCAGGTCCCTGTGAGGGCCATATGAGAGGCAACCATACATTGCTGTTTCTCTCACTCTCTTTCTCCCTCCCTTCCCCTCTCTAAAAATAAAATAAAAATTTTTTAAAAATCTTAAAAAAAAAGATGGCCAATAGACATATATAACGATGTTCAGCATCACTAATCATTAGAGAAATGCAAATTAAAACCACAGTGAAACATCACCTCACACTGTCAGAATGGCTATCAAAAAATCAACAAACAACAGTGCCGGTGAGGATATAGAGAAAGGGGAGCCCTTTCGCACTGTTGGTGGGAATACAAATTGGTGTAGCCATTGTGGAAAGCAGTATGGACAGACCTCAAAAATTAAAAATGGAACTATCTTTTGATCCAGCAATCCCACTTCTGGGACTATATACAAAGGAACCCAAAACACTAATTCGAAAGAACATAAGCGCCCCATGTTCATTGAAGTGTTATTTATATTGCCAAGACATGGCAGCCCCAGTGTTCATCAGTAGTTGAGTGGATAAAACAACTATGGGACATTTACACAATGGAATATCATTCTGCCATAATAAAAAAGAAATGTTTAGCCCTGGCTGGTGTAGCTCAGTGGATTGAGAGTGGGCTGCGAACCAAAGGGTCGCTGGTTCGATTCCCAGTCAGGGCACATGCTTGGGTTGCAGGCCAGGTCCCCGTGAGGGCCATGTGATAGGCAACCATACATTGCTGTTTCTCTCCCTCTCTGTCTCCCTCCCTTCCCCTCTCTCTAAAAATAAATAAAAATAAAATCTTAAAAAAAAATGTTTACCCTTTGCGACAGCATGGATGTACCTGGAGAACATTCTGCTAAGTGAAATAAGCCCGTCAGAGAAAGATAAATACCATATGATCTCACTCAAACTGAACAAACAGGCAAAATAGAGACAGATTCATAGATAGAGAGCAGGATGACAGCTATTGGGGGTGGAGGGATCGGGCAAAAAAGGAAAAAGACTCATGAACATGCATAACCGTTCAATGATTGCAGGTGGAGGGGAGTACAAGGGGGATAAAAGGCAATGGAAAAATATAATTTTTTAAAAAAGAAGGCTTTCAGGGACACACCTCTAGGCATCTCTGGATTAGTTCAGAAGTGGGTTTCAGACCATCTCAAAAGAACTACATATCCCTCAAACCATGTTCCCTTAATATTGTTTATCATCATGGGGTATCTCCTAGAAGTTGCGTGGTAACAAATAGGAGGCTTTTGTCTCTAAAAGAAGTGGAGTTCATGTATTCTACGTAGTTCAACATCATATAAAATGCATATGATTAAACTAGTAGCAAACTGACCCCATCTTGAGAAAACTGGCATGCCTCGGCAACTGAGCTGCTCGGCGCAAAGGAGCTATTAATGTTTGCCTTCTGCCTTTCACCTGAGGGATTGGCGTACTTCTGCCACCCTTGTCCCCATTTACATCCCAGGACTTTTTAACAATTCTGAGGCTAAACATCCCGTTTTACTTGTTGTTGTTTCTTCTGCAACAACCAGCATTATGCTTGGCATGTTGACGGTATAACTCTGCTATGCAGAGATGCCTCCTGCTTCCTCCATCAAACTCAATACAACTCTGACTAAATGCTGGAGCAGATAGATGGTGGGCACACCCAAAATAGGGTTGCCATCAAAGACTGGGTGTGCATCACACACAGCTACCAAAATATCTCATGAAGACATTGCTAAAAAGAAGACAAATATAGAAACTGTTGAATCTTTTTTTTTTTAGTTATTTTGTTCAAGGAGTACTGAAGCAAAAGGTTAAAATCAAAAACATATATTAAAACCCTACTTAACGAACGTCTTAGAGGTTGCCAGAACAGTACGTAGTATATGTTGAACTAAGACAAGCTTGCTGAGAAATATTACCTAAGTAACATTTCTGCTTGCTCAGGAGGGCTGTTTCAAACTAGAATTTCCAGAAAGAAATCTTTAATCAGATTTCACTGCTAGTCATATTCTGGCACACTTGTACTTTTAGGACTTAGGCAGCCTTAATCCTCTTGAAATTTTAGATCATAATTCCAAGAGTTATTAGGTTGGAAAACAGCTTCTGGGGAAATGATGTTATTCAAAAAAAGTTTTCATAGCAGAAATAATTGTTGGATTATTTCTGCCTCACAGATAATATTGAGGTCGAATTTCTAATGTAATTTGGGTATTCTGACATGAGTTAACTTTTGCTTCTAAATAACAATACTCTCAAAACAAAAGGGAGAGAGAAGAGGATACATAAAGGTAATAAATGCAATGGTCTGTTAATAAATACAAAGGTTAAAGTTTCCTTGACCTTCTTTTTGTCTTCATTTCACCCTACTTTTCTGTGTTTCAATGGCATTAGATAGATACTTTGGTATTTGCTACTTAAGGGATTATCAACATCCTGAGTTCTATTAAGTCTCTGTGTCATTCCTTTCTAAAATCTCTAGTCTTGGGAGGGGAGAGGCTGCAAATAACTGTAATTAAACAAAAAAATTAATAAAAAAATAAAAAATAAGATCTCTAGTCTTAATATATAAATTTCCTTTCAAAAATACATTATTTACTGTTGAAAAATCATTCCTATTCCTAAAATTAAAATATGTGTTTATATTTTCTAATACCACCACAAAGTTTAAAGATAGATTAAATGATCACACACCAAAATTCATTCATTTAAGTATCCATATGAAATATCCTGGGCAATAAAAGAATATTCCATTCATTTTGTAAGAGTTTCTTTAAATCTAAAAAGATAAATTCATTTGAACAAATCTATGAAGCATATTTAACTTTAATAAAGTGTTTCACCCTCTGGATCATTTTATTGGAATAATCACTATTTACTGAGCTGTTTGGTTATTATAAAAAGGATAAAAAAGGAAGAAATGCTGTAGAACTTTTTAAAACTCCAACCACACATACACCTGTGAATGCATGAATGTGAGTTATGCTTACAACAGGGAGATCATTTTACCTTTTTAAAAGTGACTAAAGAAACACTAGAATAGCATTTAATGATGGTTTTGAAAAGGTGAGTATATTAATAAGGAATGGTTATGTATTGCCCATTAGACAGGATCCAGAATTTATTTTCAAAGTATTCTGAAAATCCTCTTTCTGGAGCATTTTGCACAGTGACAGTGGGACTGACTGGAATTCAAACGAAGGCAAAGTCAGCACAACACGTGGATTACCTGACAGTGGTCAGCTCCACAGCAGTGTGACCCCAACTCCACTGCGGGGATTTTCTGAGTATGTGCTGGATAAACTTGTTGGCACTGTTACAGCATATTATCTAGCCATGTAGACTTCAGTTAAATATGTTGAAAATATCCCCAAATATTTTTTATTAATTTTTTCTAATTAGAAAATCAGAACCAAGGATTTAGTTATGCTTATATAGCAATCTATGTATATAGAAAATGCTATCATTAGAAAAACAATGTATGAGTTACTAATGCAATCTTTACTAAAATTCCAGTGGCATTTCATACAGAAAAATAAAAAAAAAATGATTCTAAAATATGTATGGAACCACAAAATATTCCAAATACCAAGACAACCCTGAGGAAAAAAGAACAAAGTAGAAGACATTGCACTTCCTGATTTCAAAAAATACTACAAAGTTGTAATAATTAGAACAGTAAGGTTCTGGCATTAAAAACAGATACATAGACCAATGGAACAGAATTGAGAATCCAGACAAATACATAATACAATCAATTAAAAATTGGCAAGGGCCCTGGCTGGTGTAGCTCAGTGGATTGAGTGTGGGCTGAAAACCAAAGGGTCGCCAGTTCGATTCCCAGTCAGAGCAGATGCCTGGGTTACAGGTCAGGTCCCCAGTGGGGGCCACATGAGAGGCAAACACACATTAATGTTTCTCTCCCTCTCTTTCTCCCTCCCTTCCCTTCTGTCTAAAAATAAATAAATAAAATCTTAAAAAAAAAAAAACTGACAAGAGAACAAACTATACTCAATGCCTAAAGTTGGATATCTTCAATAAACTGCTGCAAAAATTGAATAATTACATGCAGAAGAATTAAGCTGGACCCCTATTTTACACCACCCATAAAAATTAACTCAAAGTAAATTTGAGGTAAGCATAAGAGCTGAAACTATATAATCTCTAGAAGAAAGGACAGAGGGAAAGGTCTTAGATGTATGAATTACTACATGGTTAGGGTTAAAAATTAATGTATACTTTGTTATAAAATTAGAGTATCATTTTTTTAAGATTTTTTTTTATTTTATTTATTTTTAGAGAGAGGGGAATGGAGGGAGAAAAAGAGGGAAAAAGAGCAATGTATGGTTGCCTCTCACATGGCCCTCATTGGGGACCTGGCCCACAACCCAGGCATGTCCCCTGACTGGGAATCAAACCGGGACCCTCTGGTTCCCAGCCCGCACTCAATCCACTGAGCTACACCAGCTGGGCTAAAGTATCATTTTTTGCTGTGTATAATGTACACCCACATTTTTGGCCCAAACTCTCAGGAAAAAATCTTTTGTTTTAATTCAATTTTTAAATTTATATATATTTAGATACTTGTTTCTTGTATTCTAAAGGGTATTATTTTGCATATGAATATTGTTATTGCTTTCTAGAGTTACACTTTTAACACATAAGCATAAATAAAAGAATTAAAAACATTTATGCAGATATGGAATTAGTACTACCCATGTATAATGCACATCCTTATTTTTCCCTAGAAATTTGGGGGCAAAAAAAGTGTACATTATACATGGCAAAATATGGTTTTATATGTTCATTATGAAAGGCAGCTGATACATACATCAAAAAGGCAAAAAGAAATTTTAATCAG
This sequence comes from Micronycteris hirsuta, assembly GCA_004026765.1. Lineage (NCBI taxonomy): Eukaryota > Metazoa > Chordata > Mammalia > Chiroptera > Phyllostomidae > Micronycteris > Micronycteris hirsuta. Next base: position 101,959 of record PVJI01003071.1, read on the forward strand.
CCATAACCTTGCAGTCTAGGTATAGTCTTTTAGCATTTTTATGTATTTTCCCAGTACTTTTCTTCTATGCATGATACACACTTGTGTGCTCACATGTGCACATGCACACGTATATTATTCCTATGTTTACGATGATCCCAGTTCTGCTTTTCCTGTCATTTAACCTTTTTTAAATGAAGTTAATATTCTGTAATACATAGAAGCAACAGTGTTTTAACTCAGAGCCCATGTTTTTAGTGTATACATTGTTTTCAATTTTGTGTTACTATAAACACATATGTAAAATATTAGGTAATTTCCAAAAGGCCTAAGGTCAACATTAGTAGATATTAATGTGCACTGTGTGAAATAAAGTTCACTCTGGTGCAGTAACACACTGACGGCACCAGCCACAGTGAATGAGAGGATCCTCCCATGTAATCTCTTCCGCTTGGTTACCATGGCATTTTCAATCTTTGTCAACTTTCTACATGAACTAAGATCTCATGATTAAATTGCATTTCTTGAATTCTTATAAAAATAAAATACTTTGTTTATTCCTTATTTGATTTCTCCCTACTAACTGAATATTCAAATTTTTTCTCTACTTCTCTGTCATTTTGTAAGCAGTTTAAATTGTATTTCAGTTACATAAGTTGAACATGTAAAATAGCTAATAGTCTGACATTTTCACCAAGGTGGAAATTTATATAGTTAAATCTAATATATTACAAATGTATGTCTCCATTCCTCATTTCTTTGTCATCATTTAAGATGCAAAGAAACTTTTACATTTATGTGATCAAATCTAGCAAAAATATTTTTTGTGATGTGCATCTGATATAATGATTAAAAGTAACTTTCAACCCTCCCCCAATTTATATAAATATACACCAACACTATATACTAATATCTTTATGGATTCTTTTATTAAGAAGTTAAATCTTTAATCCTCCTAGAATTTATATTGGCAATAGTATAGAAATTTAACTTGTTTTTATACACTTAGGAAATTGTCCTATAACCACTTCTTTCACATAAATTTGAAATTCCTGAAATTACACTTGTATAAAAAAGCTTTCTCACATTAAGAGGGCATCAAATTCCCTAATTACAGGTCTAACATCATGTTTATAGTATATGTGACATAACAAGATTTTTAAAAAATTATCTATTAAAATATGCATATATGTATATATCATCTAAGAAAACAAAAAATATCTTAGTTCGTTATAACTTTAAAACAGTGATTTCTCAACATTTTTCATCTCAAAGCTAGTGTTGTCTTGGTGTTGTCATTTATTTTTTTTATTTGACAATCTAAGAGAAAAGAGGTCAGTGCCCCTGAATAGTCGAATACTGCATGTTTTAAAAATTCTTGCAGCGCACCGGTTGAAAATCACTGCTTTAAAATTAGTAAATATTTATTATATTTTATAAGTATAATTTTTATAATGAATCTCAGCAGTTCAACTTTACTAATTTATGCAAAATGTATTTTCATTTACAGAATGTGACCATGGGCAAGACTTATTCCATTGAGAATATGTATAACCTAATTATGCAAAAAGTTTTATGGAGACACTTTGCATTCAAGGTTTTTTCTCAAATTAAATTATTATTGTTAGAACTGGTTTTTGTTGCTTAGTATTCTAAATAAAGATGCAAAATTAAACAATTGCTTGCTCACATACATTATTCTAAAGACTTCTGGTCAGCAGCTCATGCATAATTTTATTTAGAAGGAAGAGTCCTCTTAATTACAATTGATGAATAAGAAAAACAATACTCAAGCAGTTGTTATTAAATTATTAAGACACATGAATATCTGACTTGTATAAAGTAATACAATTCTAATTTTCCTACAGCTTTTGAATGATTCTCACTCATTATTCCTTATCAATCAAGAAGTTGAAAGTCAAAAAAATTCTACCTATACCATTATTTTCTGCCAGGCTTGTGTTTTAGGGCTGCTTCAAATGGATTAGCATAGGCTACTCAAGTAAGAAAATCTCATTCCAAGACCAGTACAATGAAGCATCTCTACTTAATTGCATTATATTACTTAAGTTACATTTTGAAATGAACTCTGCAATTCAAATCATGCTAATAAAATTCCCCCAGTGCATATGTACACACATTGAAATACCCAGAAAAATAAGCTTCTTGCTTTGTGTTAAACTATTCAGATGGATATTCAATATTTGTAGGTAGAGCCTGAAAGCAAGCATGATGAGGCATTTAAATAAATAATTTTGAGTTAAGAAAAAAATAAGAGTATAATGCTATTAGATTTAAACACTCCTTTAGTATGCTTTTCACAGTGCTTTTTTGCCTATAATGTTTCATTAACTTGAGAAAACTAAGCTGAAAGTATATCAAAAAAAGGTGTCTATTCAAAAGATTGAGTGTAGCAATAAGAGATGATCTCCAATGGCTTATAAGGAAATATATGATCACATAATGAGTTATTAATGAAGAAATAAGGTATTCAAATCAAAGACCGTACACTTAGGTATCAGTTCTACCATACATTTCTAAAGAACTGTGGATTAAGGGACAGAGCATGCATGCTTATTTGCCCAGGTATAAAGCGTCACAATCCCTGTATCTGTATAACTGTATAAATTGGTACCTTCTTTTTTTTCTGTTTTTGTTCCTTGGTTTTGTATTTTTTTAATAACCAAGGTTTTAATTTCAGAGGGCCATTGGATTTTGCATGGCTTTTTATCCACAGGTGGCAGACCTTTTTTAAAATCAAATTCAATCACATTCAGTATTTTGTTTTGGTGGCATTTCCCCCCCTTCAACTGCCACCCACATTCAAACGCAAGTGTGTGCTGCTCCGAGTTCTCATTAATGTTGCACAATTTAGATGACAGATTTGTCAACAAAGTGGCTCATTCTCAAGGCCAGTGAACCCTGTCGAGATAAATGCCTTAAAAATTGTGTATTGCAGAGTAATCTTTAATTATAAAGAATTCACTCAACAATTTTCAACACATTGGGATTATTTTTCTTTTTCAAGCAATAAAGAGTTTTGCCTTCTAGGTTTAAGGCAATAGAGGGAAAAAAAGTGATTTGGTTTGATAAACAATTAAAGCAAAGAGCTTGCTTTTTACAAGTAAAAGAGAAAGGTGACCAAAAGGTATGTATTAAAAAAACCCACTTAGGATCACAAATTATTAACTGGCTAAGTGGTTATAAATGCAGTGACATTTTAAAAGCATGTTACCACAGAAAGAGATAAGCAAAATGAAAATAACTGCCACCAATGTTATAAGTAATCAATATTCTCAATTTGCCCTTGCAAAATCTTAGATTTACAACACCTATGTGAAATACAATTTTTGTTGTATTATTTTTTGTTCCAGGCAGTATAAAATCTGATATTCAACTAACTCTTTTTGTAGCATATTGTTGATATATGCAAAAGATGTCTTAACATGGTGATCTACTTCACTATGTACACAAACAAAATATTCATAATTTTATAGTTCTGAAAACATGTTGGCAATGTTTGATAGCCTGTATTAGACTTCTTAGAAAAAAAAGAGAGGAAAAAATGTTTATTTTAATATCCTGTTATTCTTAACTTCTAGTGTGGGAAACTCTTTACAAACATCTTACATTATTTTACCTAATTATGAAAGATGCATCAATTTAATGTATACTATTTATAACCATGTTTCTCCCTCATAAATCATAACACATTACTAAAGAAATAAAATTTGTCATAACTACTTGCTGTTTTATTTTAATGCTTATTTATTATGAACTATACATTTACATTACATACAGTCTAACAAGTGGTAAGAAAGCATGCACTGCACCCATGTGACCACTATGCAGGGCGTCATGGGCACTGGCCCTTGAATGCAAAAGGCTCTGACCCAGGTCTCGCCCCTCAGCTCAGCCTCTGTCTTCATTCCCAGGTACCAGCACTCCCTGGCTCTTTCAGTAGTATTTTCTTGTGTTATTTTTTAATAGCTTTGCTGTCTACAATGCATCTCTGAACAATATAATTGTCTGAAATCATCCTGTATATATTCTTATGTCTTTGCTTTTTTCCACTTACTGTTAATTAGATCACTACGATGTGTCCATTTTCATCACTTCATATTTTATTGAATGCCTAGTCTACATTTTCCATCTGGTTGATGGCAACTGCATTGTCTCCCAGTTTGGACAAACACAAATATTTCTCCTGTGAACATTCTTGTCCTTGTTTCCTGATACGCATAGGCACGTATTTCTATTGGAAGTACTTCTAGCATTGATATGCTTGAGCGAGGCTATGCGTTTCAGCTTTACTAGGTACTATGTCAGAAAGTGGTTGTTCCAGTTAATATCCCAATGAGCACTCTGACCGTCACTGCTGCCCTGCATGCTTGTCAATGCTTTGACCTGCTCGCCACTATTGTTTTCCCATTCTGAGCCATTCACGGTGGGCTTTCATTAAGAGTTAACTTGTATTTCCTTGACTAATACTGAGACGAAGCCCTTTTTTAATATATTACATTTGGGCATTTGGGTATAACAACGGGCATTTCGATTTCTTGTTTTTCTATTGGATTGTGTGAATTAAAAAAAAATCTATTCTTGATATTGATACCACTTGTGTCAATGATGTTTTGCGGATTTTTTCTACCGCTCCACGTCTTGTCTTTTCTCTCTTGTTATGGTGCTTCTTATAAACAAAGTAAAAGAAATTAATGTGGCCCCTAATGTAAATGATGAACTCTGGGTGATAATGATGCATCAATCCTGAATTGAAAAAATGGATCACTAGGGTGGGGAGGCGATAATGGGGGAGGGCGTGCGTGTGTGTGTGTGTGTGTGTGTGTGTGTGTGTGTGTGTGTGGAGAGCAGGCAGGTAGTAGACGGGAAATCTCTGTACCTTTTGCTAATGGTGCTGTGAACCAAAAGTGGGTGTGAATAATTCTCTACTAAAAAAATAATGTGGAATATATGCTTTTTTTGTTTAAAGAAATTCTTCTCTACTCCTAAGCCATAACGTTTTCTTAGATTCTCTTACATGAAGATATGGATGACCCTCTGATAGGAGATTTTCTTATTGTTTTGCCTCTCGCACTTAATTTTTGACCAACTGAAGTTGATATTTTTGTGTGGTATGAGATTGAGACACAATTCGGTTTTATCAATTAATAATCAAATTTCCCCATACCATGCATTTATAAGACTGTTATTTCTATATTGCTTTTAAATACCATTCTTATTAAAAATAAAATGTCCACATATACAAGAGGTTACTGAGCTCTACGTTCTCTTATTAGTCTACACCTGCAGTAACGCCACACTTTCTGAGAGCTTTACAATGTCAGTAGGGCAAGTACTCCTACACATACTTTCTTTTTTTTTTCAGGAGTGGCTTGCCTGTTCTTTGCTTTTTGCTTTTCAGAATAAATTTGTCACATCACACACACAGGCACAACTAGCTAAACAAATAACAAAGAAACAAACACAAAACAAACAGTCGACATTTTGACACCTATTAACCAATTTGGGTATAAGCATTGGATCTTTCAGTCATAAACATGGTTTAGCTCATCATTTATTTCAGCCTTGAAAATATTTCTTAACAGTTCCACAATTTTCTGCACAGAAGCACTGCACATCTATTATCACTGTATACCAGATCAAAATAGATACAATATACTGAAATACACCTGATTTCAGTAGATTGCATTGTATGCATCAACCTTACTAAATGCTCTTTTTGGTTCATATCATCTGCTAATAATGATGATTGTTTCTTTTTCAATCCTAATAACTTTATTTCTTTATCTTGTTTTACTCCACTGGCTGTTGTGATGTCACCTTTGTCATTTCTGATAATAATTATTTGCCCCTTTGTCACTTGCTCTCTTGCTCAGTCTCATCACAGGTGTGGAAAATTCATTCATTATTTGCAACAATCGATCTTTCACTTTCTTTGTCTCCTTTTTCACTTCATTAATTTTGCTTTTACTTTAATTCATTTCTTTCTTCTATTAAAAGTTTATTTTGTTGGTCTTTTTGAAATTAATTCTTGGCCTATTAATTTTCCTTTCTTTTTTCTAATACATTTATTTAAGACATAATTTTCCCAGTAAATACATCTTACAGGCATTATATCTTAAGTATAGAATGTTCAATTTTGTTTAGTCTAATATTTATAATTCCTATGATGATCTCTTTTAACTTTGAAATTTTTCTAGCTATATGTTTGTTATTCATTTGCAGCTTACTTTCATTATGATTCTCAATCTTTGAAAGGTTGAGAACTAGCTTATGACGCAGTACACTACTAATTTTTGTAACCGTTCCATCTATTCTTCCAAATAATGTGACTTTTGTAAAAGTATGCAAAGTTCTGTATGTGTCTATCAGGTCGTTTCTTAATCTTGCCTTTCAACCCTACTGACTTACTGATGTTTTCTGTCTATTTTACTCTTCCCATTGCTGAGAGAAATGAGATAATATCCACTGCTACTGTGGATTTGTTTATTTCTCCTTGCTACTATGTCAATGTTTCCTTAATAATTTTTAAATTTTGTTAGTAGGTGCATTTAGATCTAAATTATTCAATCTTCCCACTGAATTGAAATTTCAATCATTTAAAAAGTGAGTATCTTCAGTAAATGATTTGGGCTTTAAAGTCAATTTTGTTTAACATTAGTGTAGCTACACGAGTGTTCCCATGGTAAGTATTGGCACGATGTATGCTTGGCATAGTAGTGTATTCTGCTATTACTTAAGTTTTATACATGAGGGACCAGTGGTCAAGGAACGAAGCGAACCACAGACAGGCATAGGGGGTGCAGTTAAGACCTGAAACGGTGTCTCCAATGCCTACTCCTCATTGTTACGCTTCCCTCACAAGTTCCAAAGGCTGAAGTCAGCTCAGGTTTGGGGTTGGGTGGAGGTGGGGGAATGCGCTTACTCTAATATTTGCAAGGAATTTCTCACAGGCTGCTACCTAATTATGATATTCTAAAGTAACAGAATGCTATAAAAATACTTTTATAAAATTCTTAATCCAGAAGTGTATACTGTCATATCACATGCAAGTACTCGAATTTATCTAAGCACCACTCTACTGCTGGACAGTTTAGTGAATCTCAAGCTCTTCCCATTGTAAATATATAAAAATTAACATATTTACATAATACATTTTTATCGCCTTTAATTATTTCATTAAGTTGGTTTCTTGGAAGTGAAATAGCCAAACGTTGTTAGTTAGGCCTTAATATCTGTTCTCTTATAATTCCACTGAAGTAATTCCCCCACATTTATATTCCAAAATAAAACCTACATTTTCCAGCCTCTCTTGCCATGTGGCATGCTCTAGCCAAGGCAATGTAAATGGAAGGAGTATGGACATCTTTCAGAAAATGTCCTTAAGGGGAGAAAACATGATCTTCTTCTGGAAATATTTCCTTTCTGTTATTGGAATATGAATATGGTTGCTGGCATGCCAATACTGGACATTCCAAGGTGCTAGGTAAGGCATGTGTTCAGAGCAACACAGCCAAAGATAAAGGATCTGAGTCCCTGATGACTGTGGAACGAACCAACCAGCTCTGAATGGCCAGTACAGACTTCACATCAAATAACATAAAGTTCGATCTTTTAAACTTATTTGGATTACTTGCAATCAAATGTTTCCCAAATGAACAGAGTAGAAATGTTGCAGAGAATGCTTTGGAAACATGTAAGGCTCGTAACAGAGATAGCCAAATCACCTCCTGGAAAGCTGAGCAACTAGAACCTTTCTCCAACACTACCAAAATCACCCATCTCCCCACATTCTGGTCACAGTCCTGTCATTTCCAAATGCCCTCTACTAGCTATACAGTGAGTGGTAGTAACTTTTTACTAGATAGATAGTAACTTTGCATTTTGTTCAGTTTTTGTAACAGAATTACACTCCTCATTAATAATTTGTCCCCGTCTTACATTTTAAATTAAATGTGAGTGTCTTTCTTATAATAACAGCGCTTTGCATGTAATGCTAAAATGTATTACATGTATTACATATGTAATACACATTTATTAGAAGTAGTCCAGTGTATTCTTTGCCTTTTACTTATACTGGTAGTTTTACTTGTAAAATTATAGAACTTTCATATTTGCAATATTTATTTGTGACCTAATTCCACTTCTATTAGCATAAATTCCATTACCCACTATGCCTTCCTGCATATTATATTTCATTTGTCTGTGACTACATGAAGTCTTATTTATAAATAAGACAATTTAACATTATTTAGATTTATAACAATTTAGTTTTTTTTAAAGGTAAAAAAGCACTTTTGTTTCTAAAGATTTTCACAAATAAATGTGTATCTTGAAGCTCTAGAAACAGTCACAAGACTTTAAGAGTGGACTAGTGAACAAACAAGTTTTGTTCACTTTGCAAAAAGACCACTGTTTTATTATTCTCTTTAGGCATGGAAAGAGAATGCCTTTTCCATGTTCCTAGGGACAGACCACTCCGAATAACAGGATCCGTTACCTCCAAAGGTTCCTGTTGCCCCCGCATGACCATTAGTCAGCCACGGGATTATAAAAGGGTGTTCAACTCTAGTCTGTGGTCAAACTTTCAGTTCCTGTTCCCAAGATTATAACTTTTTTGAAAAAACAAACAAGCATTTCATAAATGCATACACAGATAGATACCCATAAATTTTTCTGTCAAGAGAATTGGAATGTACCTGGCCTCTGCAAAATCGCGCTTTTGTGTGTGTTTATAAAAGCATACCCTGGAATACTTAATAGCCTATGGAAATTGTTGTAAAATGAGTGACCTACCTGTTGTGACCCAAAATATTTCTTTTGCAGCAACAACAAAAAAGCAGCAGCAACTGTTCTAAAAGGTATTTTTCAATGGAAATAAAAAGCTTTTGCAACTTCAGAAAACGGTGTCTCTCATTAAGAAAATGAAAAGAATGTTGCTATCATCTGTCAGCTCACGGATATTACCTTTATAAGGAGATTCAGAATTATATTTATGTATCCAGTTGTCATCTGAATATAAAAAACTATGTGCAATAGTTTTATATGCATAAGTCATAAATTTTACTTAAAAATAAGAGAAGGCATATGAACTTCCATTTGGGGGAATTAGCAAATGTAGTAATCATTTTTTCACAGGTGTATATTATGTTTTTATGAATATACCTTTTTCCAGACCAGTGCAGTGCCGAATTTCTCTGTTTAGCTTTCAGAATCTTGTAAACAGATGCAAACAGGAAGCGTGTCATCAGCAAAAGGAATGCTAGAAAAAATAAAATTAGACCATTAATGGTGCATATTTCTTTTTTTAGTAAGTATATCAGCATACAACGTTTGGAAGCAGGAGATATCTAAGGTTTTCAAAATAAATTTATACATAAATATACATAATAAAGTCATTGTTTATGGGAAAAGAGGCATTAATTTGACATTATAATGCCGCCAGAGTTAATCTAAAAATGCATAGGCTTATAACTTAGTTTTATGAATATATACAGATATATTAATCCTCTTAGAAGTTGTTCATTTTGTCTAATTTCCATGTAAACATCCCATAGATACTTTAGGACAGGAAATTTTTATTTCTGGAAATGATTTATGAGAGATCTTCAGGTGTCCTCACAGGTCCCTTACTTGATTCCATTCAAACATATGACAGCGATGGTCAACTGATAACTGCATAGAGGGGGTCACCTAGCTAGCTACCTCCGCATCCACATTCCCTCCTCTAGATATCTCTGTCATTGCCTGGCTCCACCTCAGAAACACTGCTTTGCCACTTTCACAGGTAAATAAAACTCTGGCTTTGTTACCAGTTTCCCCGGATGGACAGAAATGGCATCCGCTAATCAGCTGAAATTCCCAAGCATCAGACTTCTGAAAGCAGGGAACACGTTTGGTGGCAGCCACAGCACTGGTTCCTGCTCAGCCTCTTTGCTATCAGCTCAGTTCGTGGAGAACTGAGTAGTGCTTCAGTGCCCGTTCTATTATGCCACTGACTATTCAGTTTTGATCACCAGATATATAGTATTTGAGATGCTTGATTACCACAGAGCTGCCATTTTGATCTTTCTCATCTCATGGCATGAACAAACTGACTACTAAAATTATGTGGCACAACAACAAAAATATATTTTTGCTAATTTGATAAAAATAGGTGTAATAATTTTTACTCATGCACACGAGACAGCTATTGTTTGTTGGCTATTGTCATTTTTTAATTTGACAATCTCACGGAATGGAGGTCAGTGTCCCTGACTGAACAGTTAGTCAGGCATTGCAAGTTTTACAAAGTCTTGTGGTGCACCATTTGAAAACCGCTGCCATGGAGTATCTTTCTAGAGAATGATTGGTAAGGAGGAATTTTACTTCGTTCCAATATCAGAACTTTTGACAATATACACAGAAATCCAAAAGTCCCTATATAGACAAAGCAGAGACAGCACATTATTTCATTAGTTCACTGATTACTCCATTAGAGAATATTCAGAATGATAGAAGTTATGAAAAATTTTGAGCATCAGAAATTATGCTGCTGCAATAAAAGTTGTCTGCTAATTTAAAAAACTATTCATTTCCATCAAAAATTATGCTTAAAAATGTATCGTACACTTTCCTTTCTTTCAGGTAAGTGGAATGTCACCTCAGCAGAATTTACTTAAACGTGAAACAGAGACACTCTGCCATATCCCGTATGTGGGCAACAGAAATAACAAAGGTGGTAATTTTACCCACAAGAGGGAGCCTGCATTTTTATATTTTTGCCATGGAACTCAAAACACTTGAGTTAAAATACAAAATTCTAAAAAAAACATGTTTGATACCATAATCTTTATGTCAGGTCAAGTTTTCAGAGAGTCAGATTTCGTTTGGCATACTTTTCTTCAACTATAACATATCAGCATACCAGAAAATGAAATACATAATTAGAATTTTTAAAAATTTCCTACCTATATTATAATTAGTTTTCTTTTCAGATATAAGAAGAAAGACATAACAGCCAAAGCAGCCTAAGAGAAAATTCATTGTAGGTGGCAACATTAATTGGGTAAAATTGACTAGAATTATTATGAGTTCTCTGAACCTGAGTTTAATGACACAGAAGTAAATTGATATTTCCATCATCCTCTTATCACAAGAGGCTAAAACAATGATTTTTATGTATTTATGAAACAGGAAACACCCTATTTTAAAAATTATGGTGACAGCCATTCTCGCAATATCACAGAAAACTTGCCTCAGAAAGGACAGAGCTGTCCTGACACCATGACGAACTTCCTTGAAGTTGGGGAAAAGATCGTTGTTCTTTAAAAAAATCTAAACTTGATTCATTCACATTAAATAATCTCCATAAACAATACCTTAAATTAATAAAACTCTCTAAATAAATACACTCCGGTTTTCTAAAAATAAAATGTATTGACTAACTTAAAAACCACCTTAAAAAATAATTTTGGCAACTCTTATCAACACTGAAGAACCTGTTTTATCACATTTAGAGACACAGTAATAATCCAGTTGAAATGTGTTTTGTGCTCCCTTGTCAAGTGCAGGGAAAACAGGTGACAAACTGTCCCTTCTGCCTGGAGTCCTCTTCTCAGCTCCTTGAAGACATTACATCACAGGGGCAGGGAGGTGAGGAAGAAGGGGTTAATCACTGCTGCTCTTCCTCTGGAATTCCAACCTACCCTTTAAATCATTGTTTGTTTGTTTTCTCCCACTAGGGACTGTGAATCTAATAGATCTAAAACCAATACCTTATAAATGACATTGGAAATATATTCATTTGATGGACTAACGTACCCTAGTGTCTGAACCCTATTTACACCTTCTTCTTTGAAAAGGGACAACAGACTCCTTTCTGCAGTAAGAGGTCATGCAGTCAGTCCGGTGACACGCTGCAGCATGCACTGCGGCGGTGCTCGCTCGGGGCAGCGCCAGGGAGCGAACACTACCAGGGAGAGTTTCAGCCTGGCGCCTCGCACCGCGTCAGAAGACAGAGTTGGGGGAGCATGCGGGGAACTTCAAACAGCTTTGCCATGTTCTGAGATGGGTTTACATCTGTTTCCTTATCTTTTTTTCACAACTTACTTGAAATTTTGAGTGCATCAAACATTGCCTGATAACATTGAATAAAAACAAATACACACGACTTCCATTTAACAGTGAATTCTAAAACGAATGAAAAAACGGTTTAAAAATTCTTAAAATTAAAATTTTCACTAACATACCAAAGAGATATTAGTCACAGAAGTATAACGTGAGATCGCACATTAAACCACAGACACAGGAGAACTCTGGGGAGACTGGGGGCATTTCCCCTGCCAAAGCCATGAGCGAAACAACCCAAAAAGATACAATGACGATCTGTTAGTTTTGCACATATTAAGAAAATATGCTGATGAGGTTTTTAATTTACAGAATATTCTTTAATCCAAAGGACACAAATACTTACTTCTAAAGCCACTTTTGTCACTTAGGAAGTATTATGCTTGGTCCAACAACATCCCCACCACCACTGACAACCTCAGTTTACAATCTATTGGGAACTTTATTTTATAGATTATCTCTTCTTCTACCTTTAATATTTTAAGATATCAAATATAGAGCCACCCTATAAAATGCAAAGATACTTGCAATGCAAAGAAAAAAGTATGGGCCCTGGCCGGCATGGCTCAGTTCGTTGGAGTGGCATCCCATAGACTGAAAGGCTGTGGGTTTGATTCCTGGTCAGGTCACATGCCCAGGTTGCAGGTTCGATCTCTGGTCATGGTACACACGAGAAGGCAACCAATTGAAGTTTCTGAGGCACACTGAGAAATTGTCTCTCCCTCTCTCTCTCTCTCTCCCCTCCCCTTCCTCTCTCTCTAAAAGGAATAAAAAGTGTCCTTGGGTGATGATCAAAAAAGGAAAAGAAAAAGCATGGTTAAAAAAATCCAAAGAAAGCTAAACATTAAAAGAAGACCTACTTCCCTGGAAAAAATATCATTTGACTTACTTTGTTTCAACAGGTACAAATCAAAATAGTAAGAGAAGAGGGAGTAGAAAAAGCAACTTTAAAATATACTTTTTGAGAGAATTTTAGCAACAGGTCAGCAGCATGAGATTTCCTGTTCAGTTTTATTGGCTGAAAATTCATAGAGTTGTCCATTTTCAAAAGGAAAAAGAAAAAACTGTTATTCTTCATTCCATTTGCCAACCAGAGTCATTTATCCCCTATTAGATAAAGTATAATAGACTCTACCGAAAGGGTCGCTGGCCTTCCATTTAATGATATTGCCATCCCCAATCTGCATTTTCCCGGCAGTGTCCCTCAACACAGAATAAATGGCTGATCTCTTCACAATAACAGCTGATTTCTATTTATTAAGCTAAAAAGGTCACCATTTTCTATGGCTGGGCTGCCCTGCACTATTGATAATTTTATGCATAAACAAATGGCAAATTTGTGCCACATAAATATGCATTAGCAATTACTTTTTCCTCGGGCAACGCTTACCGCATGCAAATGTATACCTCGCAGGGCCTGGTAGCTTTTGTTTTAGCTCTTCAACAGTGAAACAAAAGAGCACAATAAACAATTTTAAAATTGCCAATCAATAAGCAATGCAAATGCAAAGGTAAATGGCAAGAAACTTGCATAGAAACAGCAAAGAAAAAAGTGAGGTTAGGGAGGAGAGTGGAAGTATTTTTTTTTAATATTGTTTCACTGCTTTCTCTTTCATAATGAAAAGGCTAAAGTACTCTTGACATGGAACAGCTAGTGAGGCTGGTGCTCAAGCAGATGCCAGATGGGGAAAGTAGAAAATATACACATGTTGAGTAAACACACACACACACACACACACACAAAGAGCGTATGGGAAAAACGGTGTTCCTTTGTAATTTCAATTGTATCACCTACCAAATTAGAGATCTTGCAATTTCACAGATTCAAATAATTTTGAAACTGGGAGGAGCTACAGAACCAAATCTTAATTCCACTGAACTTTGCCATGTTGTTTTCCAATATCATCTCCCTCAGACAAAGGGAGTATCCATGATCAATAAGCAGGATATTTTTAGGAGCATAAGGGAAAGGAGTAAAAAAGGAATATACAATAAGAAATAAGGAGCATCTCACAAAACATCTACATGCCCAGATGTTTGGGATCAAAAACCCATTATCTCAGAGCAGTTCAGGAATGGTAATAGGGCAGAAGCACAGACAGATTAAGAGGCTAATAAGGAAAGAAGCAAGGGGGTTAAGAAAGCCTAGGGAAGAAAGTGTTGCCTAATTTGAACATGAAAACAAATAATAACTCAAGGAAAGTTGCTATTTTTTAATCAAAATTAAACTTTAATGAGGTTTTTTTGTGCCATCTACAATATACCTTTCTAAAGGCTTTAGTCTTAGATCTATGACACTTGATTTTCACAGATACTATGTCATCACAACGAGGCACAGGGACATTAGGGACCTTGGTCAATTCCCTAAGGCAGTGCTGGTTCTGGGCTTTGACCCCGTCTGATGCCTCAGCTGCAAGCTTCCCTGCAGCCCAACACTGTCGCCCAGTCCTTATAACCCAACCATCTCAACCCAAATGAAAAAATCTCGTTGCCTTTGTGTAAAGAAGTCACAGTGTATTTAAAAATTTAAGTCAAAAGGCCTTATGTGAGTTTCTTTAACCAAGTTATTACAGTACTTTAGCATCTGTAAAAATATACCAACACAAATTTGCATATCAGCCCTAAGGTGCATTAGTACATGTACATTGGGAACATGCATCGTCTTAATACAATCATTTGAGAACAAAAAAACACATTTTGTAATCCCCATCTTGATCTTAATATAATTGAAGGTTTTACTATTACACTAAGGATTAACCAGAAACTAAGTACTAAGGATAAATAAAGTATTCTTGGCTTTAAATGTAAATAGGCAAACCTGAAAATCTAAAACCTGAGCCTTTCTCAGAGCCAAGATGGGCTGCAAGGGGACCTCTGAGAACCCTAATGTGGATACGAAAGGTCAGACTTCTTTCAAGAAGGCCAAGAAACTTCTCTTGGCACTATTTCCCCAATAATATCAGTGTTGGGAAATCGGGGTTGTTGCCAGCACAAAAAGCAGCTTTGTGTGAATAAGAGAAAGATGCGCCCTTATATGGATCATTCAGAAAATGTTACCTGCACCACCATGCAGGATGGTGCTGGAAGAGACTTTATCATTTTCTTGGCTAGGAGAGTATAATTTCAACTATTAAGCTCCACCTTCTTTAGAACTAAAAATTTTTGAGGACACAGTGCCCACTTATTAATAAAAAATAGTATAGATGAATTCCAAATATGATAGTAATATCTTATATATTAATTCAAATAATTACATAGCTAGCATACTCCTATGTTGCTATATTTTGTTTAAATGTTCACTACTCATGGCTGAACATATAAAAACTTAAGTACAGGGTTTTCTTATTATCAACTAAATGCAATAAATGTATGCCAAGTGCCAATACTATGTAAGAGGCCAAAGTTTTAATTATCATCATTCCTTGCTCAACTCCTCACTGTCTATGCAAAGTAAGAATTTCAAACTGAAACTATGAATATTCCAACTGATCTGGAGTTTGTCCAGAATGTATAAGTACTTGTATAGTTTACTATGTAGAATGCATGTAATAAGTGATTACAGTGTGCATGCTCAATCCCTCTTTTATAGCAACAAAACCAGGTTTAGATACAGGGTACCACTGAGGGCTTCAGAAAGTTATAGAGAGCAACAGAAATATCTGGCTAGGACTTTGTATGTATAGATGGCAAGAGAGGAGCCACTGCCTCATTTGCCCTGGCAGAGTGTCAGCCAGCCTGGTCCCTGTGGGTCAAGTTTCCCAGGATTCTCTGGCATTTGACTTCCAGGTGATTTCAACAGGGTGTGGGGTCCGGGGGGGACCCAAGGTGCACTCATGTGTGTGCATGGGTGCATAAGTGCCTGCCTGAGAGGGTGCTCACGTGCCCAGGATCTCTCTCTTTCCTACACTTTTTGAAACAAAAGAGACACCAGGAAAAACAAACCCCATCAAGACTCTCCAAAACATCAACATCTGTCAACCTTCTGCTTCTTTTCCTCTACTTTTCCAGGTGTCTCTGGTAGCAACTCCATCTCTGCCTGACTCCCCCTCCTGCCAAATAGGTCCCCATTGTTCTTGCTTCCACCTAGGGACCCTAAAAACCTCACCTCCTCCCTTTCACTCCCAACATATGGGTGGTAGTAACTTGCTGTTGTTCCAGACTTCTAGGTTGCTGTTCTAAAATTCATTATTGTCAATGTATAAAAATTGTACAACAGTACATGCCCCTTTCCAAATAATCACAATGGCTTCTCTCTTCCTGCTTAGTCCCTGAATATAAGTAAATGAGCAACATATAGAGTGCATATTTTATTTCACTTTTTATCAACTATTGCAGAACCATTATTTATCCTCTATTCATGGCTTCCTTGAAGCAAGCTGAGGTAAACTAACGTATGGGACCCTTTCATTACCATGAATTCAGGCATGCTGGTCAAATACTTGCCATGTCTGAAGTATGTCCTTTTATATATAATATTCACAATACATTCATGGACCAGATGATCTATTCTTATTCCATATCTCTTGTCGATTGTTTATTGATGCCCTGTTATTTTATTTACTTTTCTTAATCGAAGGGCTATTGAAGGAGCAACAGAGACCTACCTACCACTTCTCCTAGAAATTATACCCCAGTGCCTAGTATCACAGGAATTTGCCAGTCTGCTTTAAGGAGCTCAATCTGTAACAAAAATATGTTTTCCCAGTGGTAAATGACAGGGACTAGTTAACCAAGTTTATGTCTTAGATAAGACATGTTTAACATGTAAGTATTTGTTTTTCATTAAAAAAACATGACCTTCTGATGTCAGAAATGAACACACACAAACACACACAGACACACCATAAAAATGACTGATGTTCGATGGCTCTTACAAAATTACATTTTGAAAAATTATGGGACTATGAATCAGCCATATAGATTAAATTTCCCGAAAGAGACATGTGCTTAATAATTAATGGGAAAGGATACAAATAATATTTATGATTTTATCTTATCCAAAACACTTGAATAATTACGCAGTAATCATAAAGCTAAATGAATATAGGCTTATCAAATTTGAACAGTAATCTGTGAGGAATTTTAGAATATGAAAAGATCTTAAAATTGAAATGATGGAATTAAATATACAAGCTGAAACTTTAACTTACTTTAATACGAAGTATTTTTGTAAAAATATCAAAATGAAAAGATTTGCTTTAAGGAAAGTTCACAAGATTTTGTAATCTTTAATGTCAACAATCATAATGCAAGAAAGGAACCAGAGGGAGGTAGGGATGGCTGGGGTGGGGGTGGAGTGGTGGGGGGTAACTGCAGACAACTGTACTTGAACAACAATAAAATAATTGAAAAGAAAAGAAAAGAACCAGAGCCCTAGACAACATAACTCAGTTGGTTGAGCATCACCTTGTAAGGCAAAGGGTTGCTGGCTCAGTTCCCAGTCAGGGCGCATGCCTGAACTGTGCGCCTAGTCCATGGTTGGGGCGCAGGCAAGAGGCAACCAATTGGTATTTCTCTCTCAGATTGAGGTTTCTCTCCCTCTCATTCTCCCTCCTTTCCCCTCTCTCTAAAAAATAAATAAATAAATAAATAAATAAATAAATAAATAAATAAATATAAATAAATAAATAAATAGAATATTTATATATATATTTTAAAGAACCAGAGGCGGCAGTGATAAAAGAGAGCATAGTTCATAATTGTAGAGTGTTCAGATCAATATCAGATAAAACCAATCCCCAATGTTATGACAACATTTCAAACACTGGTTCCTGAGCTGGTTTCTTATAGGTGGGAAACTGGGTAAGTATCAACACCCAGAAAAGGTCAAGCAGAAACAGAGCGGGTATGACAACTGTGCTAAGTCAAGTCCAGTGAAGAGGCTAAGATACGTTCGTCTGATAAAGGTCAAACTTAAGAGTAGGGGAGGGGGGCAATCATTAAGTAGACTCAGATATTTTAAGAGTTGCAATTTACAAAAGTATAGACTAGATATATTGTCGCTTGCGCCACATGAAAGCACAAGGTGTTGTTTTATTTTTGCTTGTGTTTTGATGACAGGGTTATCAAGAGGTAGATTTCAGTGCATTATGAAAATAACTTTCTTTTCTTGTCTTTTACTGCTGTTCAGTTACAGCTGTCCCCATTTTCCCTCATTACTCTCCCCCTTCCTGCCCACTCCCCACCTCCCACCCTCAACCCTCCCCCACATTGCCATTGTGCCTGGGTCCTTCATGCATGGGTTAACCAGCAATAGGATTGACTGGAGCAAAACCAAATGATTTAAAGTTTAAGCAAGGGCTCTGGATTCAGACATAATGGGCCATTTTCTGGCTTTGCTACTTGCTACCAAGGGATCTTGAATACAGTCACATAACCAATCTATGCCTCAGTCTTCTCATCTGCAAAATCTTCCAAATACAATCTATATGGAGAAAAGGTAGGAGATCAAACAGAAACTGCAGGGCCACCTGTCAGAGGTCTGAGAGCAGGATTTCTGAATTGAATGGTATATTGGATCATCTAGCCGTTTAAGATCCATTCTAATCTCAGACTAAATTATTCTAATTCTTAAAGCTCAGGCATATATTTTCATACACTTTAAGGCAAGGAGGCCTAGCACTAAATATTTAAAAAGGAGAAAAATTTGCAGCAGTTCCACATTGTTAAATTGGTTTTAGCATCACATAGGGAAAGGATATTTATTTTTTAGACCAAAGCTATTAAGTAAAACACAAATTGTTTTTTGTTAATAAAAGATATATAACATCATAAGTCAGATATGTAATTACTTATATCAGCAATATCCATTTTTTCAATTGATTTTAGATAGAGAAAGGAGAGAGAGAGAGCAAAAGAGAGAAACACTGATCTGTTGTTTCACTTATTTATACAATCATTGGTTGATTCTTGTATGTGCTCTAATCGGGGATTGAACCCACAATCTTGGCATATCGGGATAACATTCCAAACAACTGAGCTACCTGGTCATAGCCAGCAATTTTTAAAAATTTACAATGTCAACTTTATTTTTTGTCCTTTTTAAAGTCTCTAGTCACACAGTCAATAGATACCTTCGGCTACCGAGGAAACACGAACAAAGTACGTCTGCTTTTCGAACACTGAGTGCTGCTTCCTTGTGCCGTCAGCCAAACCCTGCCACCGCCCCTCCATCTGCGCCTCTGCCCCAGCCACACAGCACATGGTGAAGGGAGCACAGAAAAGTGAGCTAAGCAGGGCTAAAAGGCATCTTCTAAAGAAGCAATTCTCAAATCCTTCTTTTGTGATGCTCTGGAGGTCCCCCTATTATTTCGAGGAATACTCTAAAGTTTTCAAGGACTTCTTAAAACAAAATCATCTTACTTTTTTTTCTCATCTTCAATAATTATAAAGCTCTTTAGACTTTTCAAGGTATTTTTCACTTAAACTCTCTGATTTTGATCTACACAGCAGTTCTCAAAGGCAGGTATGACAGGCAATGAGCCCTTTCTTGCAAATAAAAAAAAAAAAAAACTCTGGAAAATTATGACTTGACCTCAAATGACAAGACCACAAAGCAGTTGAAAAAAGGCAAGAACCCAAGTCCAGTCTTCTTTCCTGTCCATGATGGTCTGGCGCAGATCACACACACTACACTATGAACTGACAGCAAGGTCATTTTCAAATCCCCCAAACTATAGAACCATGAACTCACTGAGGGAATTAGAAATGGTTATCAGGATTATGCTGCACTCTCTGTTTATTTTCTCATTCATGGAGAGAAAGTGCCAAATGTTCCCACTTTTAAAAACAGGAATAGCAGAGCGGTTCTCAACGGAGGGCGACTTTGCCCCTGTGGGACATTTGGGGATATCCACAGACATTGTCTATTGTGACTGGGGTTTGGGAAGGGGGAGCGACAATACTGGCATCTAGTGGGTAGAGGCCAAGGATGTTTCTAAACACCCTACAGTGCACAGGAAAGCTCCCACAACAAAGAATTATCCGGTCCAAAATGTGAATAGGGCTGAAGTTGAAAAACCCTGGATTAGCAGTATTTTTATTTAAGCCATCTGTTTTTGTCTTTATTTTTGTTACATAATCACAATAATGATTTCAGAATGTAACATTTGCTGGGTGCTAATGACTGGTTTGGCATGAGGTTATCAGCTCTTGGGTAGTCACTAATTCCACAAAATGACCTATGCTTTAATCTTGACTGTTTGACAATACATTGAACAGTGGTTCCAGTGACAGAGGTCACCATTGCTCAGACAAATGGATCATAAAACAATTTGCCAGGGTGTTTATAACACTTTGCTTACAGGAATGTTGAAAATAGGGTGATGCAAATGGGGAAAGTCAGAAGTATACCTTTCAATGATATGAAAAGAAAAATAGAAATGTGAGCTAAGGAAATAACCTCTGACTTCTCTGTTATATATAGTTACATCAAAAAATTCATAACAAGGTATATCCCATCTTAAAAATTAATTTATCTTCTTTATGCACTAAATCATTTCAATAAGCATTATAATAATCAGTAATATCCTTTTCAAAGAGAAAGCCCTCACTCTCTGTCCTTACCCTGTTAACACTCCTCACTGAAGCCAGGGCTCCCGACTCTGTTTCCTGTGCACAGGGACCAGGACGCCATCTCTGAACTGAGTTCCAGTTTTAATATGAGCTACATAAAAGCCTTCACTCTGGGGCAATGAGTTGCCTCAGTCATAAAGATATCTCATGGTGTCTTTTGCTTCATTGTTGTTTATCCTTTGGTGTCCTCAGACATGTTAGCACCTAAATAATGAATCAGAGATTCAGGGACAGACTTTTAGTTCACATATCCCTTTAAGAACCTGAGCGCCCTGGCTGGTGTACCTCAGTGGATTGAGCGCGGGCTGGTAACCAGATGGTCCCGGTTCGATTCCCGGTCAGGGCACATGCCTGGGTTGCGGGCCAGGTCCCCGTGAGGGCCATGTGAGAGGCAACCGTACATTGCTGTTTCTCTCCCTCTCTGTCTCCATCCCTTCTCCTCTCTCTAAAAATAAATAAATAAAATCTTTAAAAAAAAAAGAACCTGAGGAAAGATCCAAACCCACTCTATAGAAAAGAAAATTTCCATGTTGAGAGACCGTTTTGTATGAGTTTCATGTTTCTGTAATTCTTGTGAGTGAAGGCACCAACTGCCTCTCCTTAGGACTACCCTTTCTAGCATATTTGTGTAGAGAAAGCCAAAGAAGATAGAGATAGTGTCTCCCCCTCAGAGCAAAAGGCAGGTTTGTTTACAACCCAGCGTAATAAGGATAATGTCTTACTTAGCAGCAAAGGTTAGTCATGCTTATTGCTTGATATAAAAGAGTTGGGTTCCCTACGGTCCTGTTTTCTCTCCCTGAAGTGTAGGCATCACCAGGCTCTCTTTGAATCACCACATGGGAACTGAGGCTCAGGGAACTGGCACAAATGCTATGACTCTGGCTACTACTATTGCCATGAGTGATAAATTGTCATTTGTCTTTGATACAGGATTCCAGTGTCTTCAGCCAGCATCCACAAAACAGTGGCAGGTTGATGTATTAGCCCTTCACAGTTCCTAACACTGCATACAAACATTAACATTAATGTTTTAACAGATGGCCATTTTTGTGCCCATACACAAATTCACAAGGCTAAAGGTATCTATTTTTATTTCTTACTAAAGAGAATGGAATAACTATAGACTTGAACATCTGAACAAAAAATACTATGTTAAGTTTATTTCAACAAAAATTCATTTAGCTAATAATAATAGTAATAGCATTGATTGAGTGCTTTCTATATGCCAGGCACTTTATTGAAAGCTTAACAGATATTACTTAAGTTTATTCTGACAATAGCACTGATGAGGCAGCCCTTATTGTCATGATTCCACAGGGGAAAACAGAGACCTATGTGCCCTAAGTAACTTAGTCAAGTCTACATAACCCTCAATGTTGGAGCCAAGATCTTGGTTCAGAGTTGGGATGTGAACTCAGCTTATGCCCTCATCACCTTTCTTTTCTGCCTCCCCCTGTGAGTGACACACTGTTGGAATGGCGACATGGCCCCTGCCCCTGAGAGGCTCACGCTCTAAAGAGAGAAAGAAACTAACAGGCAACTTCAGTGGAACGCTATAAGGGCTTCAATGTAATAGGCACAAAAAGAGACAAAGTATCCCTTTTGGGAAGCACAAGCTTCCCAAACTGAAGGATGACTGAGGTGAATCTTGAAAGATGGTTAGGAGTAGGCTAGGTAAAGAAGTAAGGTAATGCATTTTCTGATTTTACACATGAGGAAACAAAAGCTCAGAGGCACAAGGTCAAAGCTACAAGCTGCTTTGAAAAAGGGTTGTAGTTTTATGGTTGCTCAACTTTTCCTATTCCTTGCTGCCCCCCAAAATTATTCCTCACTTTTTATCAGGCAATAGGCAGTGCTCAGAATTTTCTAGTATTTATATAGTCATTATTTATCTTTTATTGTTTTCTAAAAATGAAATTATTAGCTACTGGACATTCAAGGAAATAATATAGGAGGAATACGATGTCATAAGAATATCTCTCTGCTAAGATGGGCATAGCATAGCACACAGTGGGCAAAGGGTTAACAAATCACATGAAAATTTAAATGTCATTTTCTGTTAGATTTTATTGAAGGACTTATCATGATTATAGACAAAGTTCCAACAAGGTCAACATCAATGTTCCAAAGGCATGAGCAGGTAAGCTAAAGAGAGATCAAGTAAATTGTTTAAATGTTACAGCATAGGTAGTTCTCACGAATGTTTCTGCAACCAGTCTAACTTCCATTAACATAGTTAGAAACTCTCTGATATGAAGAAAATTACTATAACTTCAGATATTACTCTAAGGAGCTATTGCTGTAGAATAGAAATGAAGAGATGTAGATAAATCTGCTAATGTTCATCTTATTCACATAAAGTGTTCATAAAGGAACAGAAAACAAAAGCAAAAAATTCAAGGAAATCATGCCCAATAAAAAGAAATGAGTCCAGTTGCAATACTTTCTAATGCATGAGTACAGTCCATTCATATAGATTTAACAGAGATTTAGTATGGTGTGGTAGACAGTACTCAGATTTGGGGAGCAAGGTACCAAGAAGTATATTTATCAAAGAGCAAAATATTACCACACTACTCCTAGTTGGCTAAACTGTTTTGTTTTTTTTTAGGACAGCAATATCATCACTACCACATGTTGTATTTAGTGCCGCAATACAAAAGACACTTCAATGGTTGCTAGGAAAAATGGAGATGAATATGCTATAAATATGTTCTATAGTTGCCAGTGGAGGAATAGGTAGCAGTAATACAGAGCTAAATAAAATAACTACTGTAATTCATCCAACAAATATTTAGCAAGGGCCTGTCTGAGCAAGTCATGACGGTAGGCTGACAACTAACAAATCTACGTGAGGTACAAGTGAAGACTGGAGCTATGGAGAAGGAAAGGTGGTGTAGGCTTCCGGCAATTCAAGTTCAATGTTTTACAGATCTTACCTGAGCCAGAAGTGAGCAATGGGAACGGGATATCAAGATCAACGACAGCCTAATATTGTCACAGTATTTATTGTCACACTAATATTGTCAACAATATTCAATCTCATCAAATTCAGGAATTATTTTGGAGTAAAAAACACTGAATATTTTTCAACAGAATTTGACTAAAAAGGAAATAATATTTGAGGTTTAACTACTTGAAAAGCTACTTAAAGTTGCATAAATAAAGTTTTGACCGGGAGTTTAAAAAAATACTTAGAATCAGCCCTGGCTGGTGTGGCTCAGTGGATTTAGTGCCGGCCTGTGAACCAAAGGGTCACTGGTTCAATTCCCGGTCAGGGCACATGCCTGGGTTGTGGGCCAGGCCCAGTAGGGGGCATGCAAGAGGCCACACAGTAATGCTTCTCTCCCTTTCTTTCTCCCTCCCTTCCCCTCTGTCTAAAAATAAATGAATAAAATCTTAAAAAAAAATATTTTGAATCAAATTTTGGATAGTCTATCAATTTAAACCAATCCATAGTCATGTGGCAAATGTTTTACAATATTTAAAGACTATCTGTAGATATTGTTTATTATCACAGTTTTAAAGCAATGAAAAGATCATTAGATACTTGGCATTTATGCAACTGTCGCAGAGTGTGTCCTTATCAGGGGAGGATACAAGTGTTGTGACACCTAAAGCCTACATGCTTTGGGGTGTCCCCTTGAAAGGGATATAAAATTATGACCTCTTCATATCAACCATAATTTCACAGGGGAAATTTTACGTACAGAATAAAAATTTACAGAGAGGAATTTACACAGACACACAGATATAAGAGAAAGATAATTTAATCTTTCCAAAGGTATAGTTGATAGAATTTTGTTGTTATCCTTGACGTTACTGATAGTTGAAAAAAAGATTCTTTCATTACAGCTTGTTTTTGGTAAGGTCATGTAAAATTTTCAGACTGTTATCAAATTTGAGAAAATCTTTATCAAGTTTCTTATGAGATACAAGATTTGAAAAACTTGTCTACAGACTAGCTTCTGACTTGTAGACCCTGAGAAAGAAGAAGGGCTCCTACTAAGAAGGGCTCCCAGTGGCTACTGGGCTCAAATTTAGAAAACAGGTTTACAAGACATAATAGTTATGTCTACACAGGGGCCTCTCACAAAACTGCACTTCAGAGGAAAGCCTGCACTGAACTGCCTTCCTCCACACTGAACTGCCTGCTAGCACTGGGTTTCCGCCATCTGGGCCAGCCCATGTAAAGGAGCTCCTGGTATCCCGTTTCAACCACCAGGATCGAGGCTTTCCCAGCCAACTGGAGCTACGCAGCTACATCCTCATCAGCTTCAACTAAAACATATGGCTATGTTATTACATTACTACGACTCAACCATGGCCATGGAATGGACTTCAGCTTCACTCACTTCAGGATAAGCCACCCTCTGGAGCTCATCAAAGATTTTTAATTTTTATAACCTTAAACTTCGGGTGGTTGCACTGGCCATCAATTAAATCATTTACCATAAGTTATTGCATCCTATAAATCTATTATAATAATCTTTTTAGTACTTACATGGCTATGGCTGTACCTGCAAAAGGAATCCTCAGCATAATGTACGTAATACCTCTGGACACAACATAAGAGATGGAAGAAGGGTATAGACATACCAAGGACTGTTAAGTGGCAAAAATAAAATAAAAACAATGAAGAACAAGAGAATTAGGGGAGAGGGAGTCATGGATTATGGAATTTAGAGACATACATTAATATTCCAGAAGGTGCACATGCGTATACCAACATCAGCATGTTGAACTATGACACTTTACTGATTTTCCTCTTTCGTTCTATATTTTTCAAGCCAAGGAGAGTATTGCCATGACCCTGCTGACACCGAATACTAAAAATTAAACCACACATTTCTACTTTACTTACTATTAAAACTGGGGTGTTTATGTAGGTTTTTTAAACATGTCTCCTCCCCAAATGGCATAAATTATCGAATCTAGTTTACCTCTTTTGATCATCCCATACTGTGGCTAGTGAAATAAATCACCATGACACAAACATAAATGGCAATAAAATAGAACACCTACATTAAAGAGTAAAATGCCATTTTTAGTATTACACTGACAACCTTAAATCCTGCAAAAACTAAGGTATAGCATTGTCTTATGTAAAAGCATCAGAAAGACATGTGTTTGTAACTGCAGATTCAAAACGCTAAACAGAAATCTGACGTAGGGACCCCATAGAATTTGATCCCATATATCCATCTGTTCACCTTCACATAAATAATGCTCACACAACCAGTGCTGGAACCTCTTCTAAGACAGGCCCTGAGACTTTCGTTACATCTGTTACTTCCTCTGTGTACAGCTGCTTTAAACACTAGAAAACAGCATCCTGAGGAAAAAGCACCAGGAAAAAAGCCATTTCTCTATTTTTTCCTCCTTCTATTTGATTTCTGCCTCGGTAACTAATAATAACATCCAATGAAGTTTGCCTTCCTGGAAACATAGAAATGCTTCAAGAAAGCCCTTTGCTGTCTCATTTCTGCCTCTTGAAGCCTCAGGGGATTATCATAAGCCAATGTGAACACCTCCAAGCACGTGCCCACACTCTGAGAAGCAGAGTTCCTCTCACACTTTCCACCTCTCACAGGTGGCCCCCAAAATGGCATCACCAAAATGCACAGAATCCAACAGTTTGAAACAGTGTACACTGTTGTCGCCTCCAAGAACACCTCCAAGAGGAAAATGACCCTACGTTTGTTTAAACCTTATCTGTGGATGTTTTCGGTGACTGAGTCTTACTGAAGGCAACCAAGTTCCCATGAAAATAAGGTGAACTTGCTATACACAAAGTAGCTCTGACCCAGCAGAGGGATGAAGCAGGCGAAGGTCAAGTTTGGGAAATCTAATCTACACAAACTTAGGGGTTCATTGTTGTTGGGCTTGCAATTGGCCCATGACTGCATTTTCTATGTTCTTTCCTCTTCAAAAAACTCATCAGGTGTAAAACATGGAATTCCAAGTTTGCAGGATTTTACAGTTAGTAATGATAAATCTCCAAACTTTCAGCACAAATAGATCTAATCACATATGCATAAGTATTTATCCATATGGATGTATGACATTATAAATGATAGAAATTATATTTCACATACACGTTTGAAGTTTCTTTTATTGGCAGCAGATATCGTCCTTAGCTAATTACTCTCTTTATTGCTGGAGGACCTTATTACTCTCTTCTACAGCAAACTAACACTTTCCCTCCAAGTCCCTCTTGCTTCAGCACACCTATCTCTTCAAAAATCTTTACTGCAACATAGAAAATTGAGTGGGGGGACGACGCATGTACTGGCTGTTTCGGACACATGAAAACACTTTAATCCTGAAATTTAAAATGGCATGCATGATATATCTAGCCTGGAGAATCTGAAGGGAAACGTGTGAACACTGAAGTCCTTGCTCCGCATCATTTGTGCTCCCTAATGGATATTTTGTTCCATGAAACTCATACTGTTTTTACCTGCTACTTTTCACTTGGTGTATCTAATATGCTGCTTTTACACTATATGAATCAGGACTTGCACTTGTGTATGATATCAAGCAGACTCATTTTGTTAATGAACATTAACTACAAACCTCCTTTTACCCAGTGTATAATTTTGGAATACTTCGCTTCTTTGAAATCTGAGCCACTCATAAAAAGAATAAAGGAAAATTAAACCTGAGAAGTAACATATCCTAAGATGGTGCTGGAAAACTTCATAATATCTTTTACTAGAACACCAAGCAAAAATTCATCTGAGACTCTATCACACGACATTTCGCTTCTGAATTAGCAGAAATATCTTTTTATAAGCTGATTTTATTTTTTAAGATATGATCACTAAAACTCACCTGCCTCATTTTTTCCCATGAATTTTTCAGCCACAATAATAAGTTAAAGGGAAAAGTAATTCTGTTATCACATTATTGTAAGGCCACATCACTGACGCATTAAGGGAAGTCGCAAACATTTAAGACTCTTTTACAGTGAAGCCACAATGCCCTTTCTCCAGGGCCCCTCTCCAAAGCTTTGTGTACTCGGTCAGGACAAGAGAATTCTGATTAGACATCACTGTGGTTTACAGCAATGAGGTCCTAGACCTGGACTTTTGATGCGATTTTCTTCCTTCATCTTTGACACAATTGTCTGTTATAAGCATGATCTGGATATGTAAGTATAATGTCAAACTCATGAATAAGTAAGAAAAATGTCTTTTGAAGACTAGAAAAGCAACCATTGTGGCATCCTCATTATGATTTTTGATGCCCAACTTTCTGACAGTAGGTACCATGTAAAAATAAGGGAACAGTAAAAGTGATACGAACTCTCTCCCCTAGACAATCCGCATGTTCTCTGGATTTCTTCCCTAAGGCATTACCACTTCACAGTCCTAAAAGGTAAATCTGTACTAATCAGATACTGTGACCAGAAGGAGTACTTTGAAAAAAAACACTAAACCTGTTTATTTCTTAGATAGTCTAATTTCTTCCACCTGGACACCCACACCCCCCACATGGGCCTGCAGAAACAGACAGGGATACACACACACAACTCGGCTGGCTGTTTGCCTTAATCTACTCATCACGTGAACTGCCGGGCAATGAAGTGAATTAATGATTTTTTAAATATTTAACAATCACAGTCATAAAGATGGTTATACAAAGTAGTTTATAGTTTTAACTTAAATGAAACTAAAATATAGATTCTTTCTTACTCATATGCTCAAGTTTCTTCCTTGTAATTAAAATGTGGCTCCAACCTATAATTCGGCCAAAGTCTTGAATGGCGGCAACCAATGGCTTATTACAAGGAGGCTAATCTAACATGATGTACATTTCAGAGGACAGCATTTATGGTTTTTAAATTACTGGGTCTTTCTGTGCAAAATAATCAGTGCTGAGCTTGCTCTGTTGCAGCTTCCCTGTTCACAAAAAGCTTTTTGCTTCCTTTCCAATAAAACAAGCTGTTCTTTCCTTTATCCACATATCACCAGCTAAAAAGCAGCCCGAGACTGCAGTATGGGTATCTGGAAAAGGGATTTCATTAACTACTACAAGTGACCCACAGGCTAAATCAATTAGCCAAAACAGGTAAAATCGCTACACTCTCCCTTAAATATCGCTAAAGCTACAGAATTGCTTTAAATAATGAACAGATCCATCATAGCAGGCAAATGACTCAATAAGCCAAGAAGGTATAATTCTTTTTAAGACTTTTCTTTTGTATTCTCACTGCATTCCCAGTGCTTCAGGTCAGGACAAGAACTTCAGAAACCATGCACGGAGGAAACACAGTGTCTATGGGTCTGGAACTGTGCGTGGCTGCTCAGAACATTTTCCTGAGGAGAAGAATCGCACGAGGACATAAGTAGTGTTCCAACCGCTCGCTCATAACCGGCAGTCTGCAGGGCGTGGGGTGAGGGCGACAGCGCTGTTCTGAGAGCTGCACAGGGGCGGTCCACAGCCAGCCGCTACTGCCCCCTCCCCTTTCTACTCCGTTTGCTCCCCGTCCTCACTTCCACAGGGACTTTGGGTGACAGATTTGAATGCATGTGCCTGTTAACTATCAATGAAAAGTCATTAAACCCCCCCTCAATAAACATTACTGCTACTTCCAAAATGCTTTTTCTACAGGGCAACTTTTAAGTTAAAAGACATGGATTTTCAAAGATCTTGCAAAATACTATAGAAGGTCTGTCCCATTTTAACTCTATTAAAATGTATATGTTCTCCCAATAGTGAAGAAAGTGATATGTTTACTCCATGCGAGTAATAAAGAAAAAAAAATAGACGTAGAAATTTTACATTCAAATGCTCTGTAGTTGCACTCAGAGCAATAATGTTGATAATATTAGTAGAGCAGTTGCCAGATGTTACACATTATTGCTAGTATTCAACATATACTTTTTTCATTTAAAGCTCAGAAAAATCCTATAAGGGGAGT